>APFE030144960.1:0-37452 GCA_000404065.3 Pinus taeda | reverse complement strand
GATTTATTTAACACCCTGTTAAATAAATAAGTATGTTCAACACCCCCGCACACAAACCATACCATTACCTCATGCATGCATTTCATTTGGATTTTATTAATATTTGATTGATAAATAACCAAAACCCAGTGGAACATTAATTCTCAACATAAGGTCTAAACCCATCTGAAACCATGCAAAAATCTAAGTTTATCGGGTGCGCTACTGTATTAGCGCCCGATCATCTTGCCCTCCTGTCCACCATAGTATTGGCTCTTCAAGATCCGACAGCCCTAATCAATATTGGGCGCCCCTTTGTAGCGGTGCGATAGTACTCAATGGTCAACGGTTTCACCATCGTACATCGGGACAGATGTCAGCCTCCTATTACATCGAGCCGCCTCTCACACTTACTGCTCCAGTACCAAAGGAGGTCCGACACAAATCACTTACCGCCCTTCCTGCTTGCCTACGTCACTGCATGATGTTGCGTCCAGGTCATCGCCACTGCATTGTACATGCACCATGTCACCCGATGACATCACCACCCTTCCACCATGTCATATGCCATGTCATCATCCACGTCATGTGCCACGTCATCTTCCATACCCACTACACGACAAAAAATAAGTCATGATGATGTCATCCTAGAAAAACGCAAAAGCCGCCAAAAGGTCCAAATTTGCTTAAAAAGTCGTCAAAATGACTATTTTTGACATATTTCTATTTTTTGTTGCGCAAACAATGTGCATGCATTTTTACTTTTAAATTGCTTCCAGAGATTATACTGTCACCAATCTGCCAACCTGACTCCATAGCTTAACTTCACAGCCCAAGCTGTGCCTGCTAACCATCCTCAGCACCTTGGACACAGGTATTTACCCAATTTCTGCCTGAAACCCTGTTTTTCATACTTCTCTGTTCAAATTTCCAAAAGTACCTGTATTTTACTTCCAAATACGCTCCTACCAATCGCTCATTGTCCTGCATTTATCATTTCAGCTGGTAATTCACCACAAACTTGCAATTTAAGTTTATTTCCTCTGCAAATGAACTATTCCAACACATTGTTCATCCATATACGCCCACAAAGATTACAAAATTTCTCAATTATTTAGTTAAAATAGCCAAGCGCCCTGTTTCCTTTGTGTTAACCTATTATCTAAAGGGAGACCCTCAGTTTCCTTTTCCCTTTGCAAACTTTCACCCCTCGGGCAAAATTCAACTCCATTTCTCTCGGCATTGAGTCCATAAAGCCTGCAATTCGACAATTTTATGTGAAAAACCCACTCAAAATGCTGCAAGTTTCTTTTTTACCATAAACTCTATACAGTGAGGTCTATTTGAAATAAAAAATCAGTTTTTATACCTTTCACAATATCCTAAGAGCCTAAACCCTACTTCCTATTGTTGTTTTACAACTATATTGCAATCAATGCCAGCAGTATAAGATATGGAAACTCCATTAGCCTTGAACATTGCTCCTTTGAACACTCCACACATGGATTTAGAGTGGCTATCTTTGGCAGACAAAGACTTCAAGATCAAAGATATGATGGGCCTAAATTCTCACCTCAAAACTATGTGCCAATTCATAAATAATCACAGAAATAACACAAATATTCTAGGAATTTGGCAATCGAGTATGCCCATCTATTACCTCCCATCAGCCAATGTGCTGCCTGATTTCATTCATCTATGCAATGCACACTATGAACCCACTCTCAGAGCAATTCTCAATCTAGATGGGTCTGTGCTATTCTATATCACTCCTCAATCCATAAATGTAATGTTGAACATTGAGCCTCCTGAGCCTCTGGCTCCCCTTACAATGAAACTCTTGTTGGATTAGGGTGCAAGCCTCTCTAAGGCAGAAATATCAAGAGTTAGTCAGTTGTTTATGCATCCACAGTGCTAGTATGATCATCCTCCTCCCTATCATCAGGCCTCATTTAATGAAACAAGAAATCTCATGGTGGATATGATTTCCTACATTTTAGGATGCAAAACAGGAGAGTTTGTAGATGAGACTGTGTTTCTACTCTTAACCATATTCACTCCATGATAGCCCCCTACTGTCACGTATGACTATGCCACCTTCATAGCAAACAAGATACATGAACAGTTCATGATGATGGAGAGAGAAAGAGTGTTTAAATACACCTTCTACATTTACCATCTCTTTCTGTACTATCACCCAGATAGTTTCAAAGTTCCTCTCAGGAGATTAGACCCAAAAGCAGAGAGGAGATCTGTCATTTATTGGACCTCAGTTTTCCATGATGTCCACTATTCTCCATACACATATTGTGAGTTTATTGACCTATTCATCTACCCAGCTACTTGCCGATTAATGGCGACTCCTCCTACTAGACTCATTACTGAAATGCAAAGAATTTTGCATCTTTCAAAGGGTTATAGCATTGGTGATTGGTACTTCTACCAAAACCACGCAGTGATCAGAATTTATGGCTGTGAGTTATCCCCTTATAAGCTGCCAAGATATGTCCCCATGAGACTTTTTGCCTTGGAATATTTCAGGCAGTTCAATAATGCAGACTTGACTCATTTCCATGGGAAAAACAAAAGGGCACAACTTAAAATTAGATACTAGTTGGGTCCCTTTTTTTCAACAAAAGGGAAGAAGCATGGAAAGATGCAGACAATATGCTAGGAAAAGAACTCATGTTGAAATAGAGCTTCTACTGGGCACCATATGACCTAAACACTTCATAAGCCTTAGAAGAATCAAACACAGGCTTTCAGGATATGTGCACCAGCCAATCCCCAACATTGAACAATATGCCAATCAACAAAAATGGGTAGAGGGCACATTAGATGATGAAGAGCTCACTGAAGAGGAAAAATTAGAGAAAGATATGAAAGAAATTGAGAAAATAATTGACCTGGATTATGTTGCACAGGTCACCGTCACACGACCTCAACCAGTGGGAGCAAGCACATCAACTGCTACTTCACAGCAGCTAGCTAAATAGGCCATATCATCAGCGGTAAAGGGAAAAGAAATTGAGCATTCTGAACAGAAAAACATAATGGAAGAACAACCATCCTCAACTCAGGAGAAGGGTCAAGAACAAAGCCTTGCTACACAAAGAAAGGCACCTGAGATCCCTAAGCTGCAAACGCCTCACAATGAGGAAATAGGTAAAAAGAGGGACAAAAAAGATGGCACACCCATAGGGGCATCCACATATCAGCAAGGGGAAAAAAGACAGAGTCTAAACCCCTATCCCGAGGAGGAAATCACATAAGAAACCATAGGAAATATTAGGGGTGAGGGGACTTCTGAACAACAGATCCCTCCTATTTTGGAAACATCGGCCAGCTCCTTCAGCAGGAGCAAGAGAGACAACCAGGTGGGGAGGTTTCATCCTCCAAACAGCAGACCCAGAAACGCTCAGATATCAAACAAGCATTTACAAAGATCAAAGCTAAAAACGAGCCAATAAGGTTTCAGCCTTACAATCAGTTAATGAGAATGGCACCGACGAGTCAACAGAGACTCATGGCAACATATGGTATGCGAGAAGGGAAGATGACTCTCAGTCACTTCAGACCTACTACACAACAGCCACAGTCAGTTGCAGACTACGTCAGAACCAATCTGGAGGTCATGGTGAAATATATACATCCAATAGACCATATTGAGTTACATAAGCAGGCGGGAGAAATGGTTTATTCCACATTAGCAGATAAGGCTCTATTGGCCCATAGATTGCAGAACTTTTTATACAATACTTTTGCCCAGTTAGAGCCGGAAAAAGGCCTCATCATTGGCCAAGGATAATAGGATAAAATGCTTGGAAGAGATCATTATAGAGTTGGGACATGATCCCAAAGATCCCAAAGGCAGACAAGGCTTAATTAGGAAAAAGGAGGAAGACATAGCAGCACTGAGAAAACAAATGAAGCTATCAGTCACCATACATCCTCAAACTGCAGAGGTAGCGCAGCAACAGGGAGTAGAAGATGTGGTTAGTCTACTTATGAGGATGAATCAAAGGATATTAGAAACAGAGAAAGCATTGGAAGAGGCTCAATGAGGGAAATAGCCAGATTTGGCCCCTCAACCATCCCAAACAACTCCAATAATTACAGCTCCTCCAACAAAAGTTACTACAGGAGCACCTCCCCTAGATTCAACTTCAGCACCAGGTGCATCAACTTTAGCAGCAACTACAACAGCAGCAGTGCAAGAAGAAAACTCGTTACACAAGGTCAAACCCTGACCCAGATCCTCCAATTGTTTTTGAAAATCCCAATATAATCCCTAATATTTTTAGAAAGCAAGAGCAACAGGAAGATTTTTGCAAATTCAAGTCCTAAAACAGTTCAGCAAAGCTATATTCCAAGCCCCACTAAAATTTCAGTTCGTCCTCACATTGCCCCTACTTCTCCTAGCTCTTCATCCACTTCTCAAAGCACATTCTCCACTCCTCCACCTATTACACATATATCTACCATCATCCCTACTCTTCCAGTTGTCCCATTTCTTCCTGTTGTCCCATTTATGACTTTAAACATGGCAAATTGTTATGCTCCTTTACAGCTACGTACAAATCTAAGGGCTATGCCTCAGGATTATCAAATTAAGATCACTTATTTTGATGGTACTGGTTCCTATACAGCCCAAAACCACACCAAGAAGATGTAGTACTATTTTGAAAACTATGAAATTGATGATGATGGTGTAAGGATGAAGATCTTTGTTCAAAGTCTAACTGGTGATGTAAGGACCTGGTTTAGGTCTCTTACTACAAACTCTATAGCCAATCCTAAGGCCCTATATCAAGTCTTCTTAAACAGATGGGAAAAGAAGAAAGAACCTTTACATATTTTAACTGAATATGACAATTTAAAAAGGGGTCCACAAGAAACCATCCAAGACTATTGTGCTAGATTTAACAATGTATACAATGCCATTCCACAGAACCTTAGACACCCACCTGAATTAGCCTTGATCAAATTCCCTTATGGATTTGATTCAGACATGGCATATCAGCTAAGGGAAAGAGCCCCTCTCAGCTTAGCAGACATGCAAAATGTAGCTATTAGTGTAGACACAAATTTGATTGCAAACGAAACCGGGATAGGACTGAAAGAAGAACAACATTCCAAGAGGAACCTTCAGCATTTGAGCAAAAATTAGATCCAATTATCAAAGGAATGGATATATTCGGAGACAGAGTAGAGACCGTTGAAAGAAAATCATCCTGGGAAGGGAAACCAAGTAACTCAGCAAGGACTCCAAACTTTAGAAAAGGCCAAAACCCTACTACTGGAAGGACTGGACTTGATCAGAATATCAAACCTCCATTTCAAGAGAATTATGCAGAGGCCTCAACCTTAAGTGAACCCATAGAGGACCCTCACATTAACTTAATGGGCCTAGATAGTGAACAACGAGTTTTCCTAACTCAAGATGACCAAGAGGCCCATGAATTCAATCAATTTCAAACTAAATCTAGAGAGTCATTTGATTTTAGAGATGGCTATGATACAACAGTATATGAAGTTCATAAACAGTAAAAATTAAGAAGCCGAACCATAGATGTCCCTAAAGCTACCAAGCTGAAAGATACTAAACAGCTAAAGGAAATAAAGGGTAAAGCTGTCGCAATAGAATCGTTTGATAAAACCCACACGAAGGAAGTCACTGTGGAGGATATATCAGACTTATAGCCTACAAGAAACCATTCATTCACATCCCATTCTCCAACAGAATATTTGAATAACCCTCTAGAAAATAATGACAAATTGGATGTACCTTATAACAGTACCCATAACCAAGAGAAACTCAAAGAAAACTAAGCTGAAAAGGAGAAGCTTGCTGCCCAAAATGTAGAGAATCAGACCGAAAAACCTTTTAACTTAGAAACATAAATTGGCAAACTAAAAATAGTCATTCCTCTCTCTGAATTGGCCAAACATGAAGTTTACAGATAGCAAATCAATAGGTCACTACAAATATCAGAGAATAGGGATGCAGTCAATGTTTTGGATCATCAACTAGAACTAGTTTTTGGTCCAGAAGTCAATGGTAAATCAGTAGATGGAGGAGTTCCTACATTCTATGTGGGTTTAAACATTCATGACAAAGTGTTTCACAATGCAATGTTTGATTCAGGAGCTTCCCATAATCTAATGCCCAAATCCGTGATGGAAAATATGGATCTAGACATCACAAGGCCCTACAAAGAGGTGTTTTCATTTGATTCCAGCCAGGTTAGGTTCTTAGGCTTAATCAATCACCTTTGTGTATCTTTATTCCAATATCCAGCCAAGACAATCTTGATGGATGTGGTGGTAGCTAACATTCCACCTAAGTATGGTATGCTTTTTTCGAGATCTTGGGGTGCCAAACTCCAAGGATCCTTGCAGCTAGACATGTCCTATGCCACAATTTCAATCTTTGGCTAGCCAAAGAGATTATATCAGGAAACATTGATGAAATATGTGGTTAGCAGTCAAGAAAAGCCCCAAAACTTCCCCATCTATTCCATTCACTTTGACATGGATTCATTTATCTTATACAATGCTAACATGTGTCACAAAATTATGTTAAACTCCTGAAAACAACACAAACAGGAGGCATCAATGCACAATCTAGTGCCCAAAACCAAAATATTGTTGACATGAGTGATACAACTAACCAAAATGACACATCACATGAGTTACAAAAGCCAAACCTACCCACTGAACTAGCTTCCAGAACTATTAAGGCAATTCATGACCAAGAAATCTTATGGTACTTAGAGTTTGATGGGTCAGTGAATAAATTAGGAGCAGGGGCAGGGGTTTGGATACACAACATGCAAAATGACTATGCTCAAGGTCATGCATATAGGCTAAATTTCAAATGTACAAACAACATGGTTGAGTATGAAGCCCTTCTATTAGGTATCAAACAAATTAGAAGTCTAGGGGCAACTAAGATTTCAATTCTAGGGGACTCAGATTTGATTATACAACATATGAAGGGACATTTTGTTTCTTACAGGGGAGAAACAGCTGAATTACTTAACAGCTTCTTAGAATTTCAGCTCACTAAAATTCGGAGAAGTCATAACTTACATGCACATAGTTTGGCAACTTTTGCCAGTACTTGTAAACTTCCTTTTGAGCCCAATCATCACTTCACTGTTGAGATCAAACACAGACCTGCTGTCCCAGATAATGTAAAAAATTGGCAAGTATTTGAGAATGACACCCAAATAAATAATTTCTTGACATTAAAAGAAGATTTCTCAAATATAAACATAGACACAAGCACTATTGATGATCAACAGGTAATTGATAAAGTTGAGCTAGGTATATTAGCTGAAACAACAAATATGACTTTGCATCCAACAAGCTTTGACTGTAAAAATTTACAAAAGCTAAAACAAACAGATTTTGGTGAGTTGATTGAGGAAGAATCTGAAGTAATCGAACTAAAGGATAATTTCTTACCCACAGGTTTAACTCCCTTAGAAGATATTTTTGACTCAAATTACATTTCCAGAAAACCAAAAATGCAACCCCTAAATGCATAAATTGAGGACTGTAACATTGGGACTATAGAAAATCCTAAAATGATAAAACTTTCCAAAACATTACCTCCTGAAAAAAAATCGAAATACATTGAGTTGTTGAAAGAGTTCCAAGATGTTTTTGCATGGAGCTATGAGGACCTTAAATCCTATGACACTTCTATGATCCAACATACAATACCCTTGAAAGAAAACCAAAAACCTTTTAAACAAAATCTCAGGAGGATTAATCCAGACCTCCTTCCCCTGATGGAAAAGGAAGTCATAAGAATGTACCAAGCTAGAATAATCGCACCCATTAGGTTTTCTGAATGGATTTCAAATCTAGTACCCACTAGAAAGAAAACTGGAGAGATAAGACTTTGTGTTGACTTGAGAAATTTGAACAAAGTCTCTCTCAAAGACCACTACCCCTTACCAAAAATTTACCATATCCTACAAAGGGTAGTGGGGGCGTCAAGGATTTCATTGTTAGATGGCTTCTTAGGTTTCAATCAGATCTTAGTTCACCCAGATGACCAAGAAAAACAACCTTTACAACACCCAGGGGAACTTTTAAATATGTCAAAATGCCTTTTGGACTCAATACTGCAGGAGCTACCTTTCAGAAGGCAATGGACTTAGCCTTTGCTAAGGAAATCCATGATTTCCTAGTCATATATCTTGATGATCTTACTGCTTTCTCAAAATCATACCAAGAACATTTAAAACATCTCAGACAAGTGTTCCTAATTTGCAGAAAATATGGCATATCATTGAACCCAAAGAAATCATTGTTTGGCCTAGAAGAGGGAAAACTCCTAGGACACATAATCTCTAAAGATGGAATAAGAATAGATCCGGATACAATTCAAGCTATCCTTCAGTCCCTAATCCAAGAAACATCAAAGAATTACAAGCTTTTCTATGCAAGTTCAATTTCGTGAGAAGATTCATTCCCAATTCGGCTGAGCTAATAAGACTATTGAATTATATGCTCAAGAAGGATTCTAAAGTCAAATGGACAATAGAAGCCAAGCAGGCCTTTGAGGAAATCAAGATAGCTTTGACAAGAAGTCCTATTCTTACAAGTCCCAGGTTTGATAAAGATTTTATAATCTTTTCCTTTGCATCTGAGCATACATTATTGTTGTCCTATTACAAAAAGATGATTGAGGACATGAGAAACCCATTTCTTTTTTCAGCAAAGCACTCAGAGATGCCCCACGTAAATACCAAATCATGGAGAAGCAGGCATATGCCCTTGTGAAGGCCTTAAAACATTTCAGAGTCTATATCTTGTACTCTCACATAATTGCCTATGTTCCTAATGCAGTGGTTAAAGACATTCTTACTGAAGAAGGAATTGAAGGAAAAAGAGGCAAATGGATAGCCAAGATTTTAGAATATGACGTTGAGAAAAAGCCAACAAAACTCATAAAAGGACAAGGGCTGGCTAAACTAACGACTGAAACCAACTTTCAAGCCCTAGACATGAATGAACTGGATAACGAGCAAGAGATGGCAACTCCACAGATCAATCAAGCCTTTTTACAATCACCTTGGTATACTCACATATGTTTTGTATCGTTAAACCTGCAAGCTCCTCTAGGGTTATCCAGAACCAAAAAGAGATTCTTGAAAATGAAAGCTTCAAAGTTTTGTATCATAGATAATGTACTATTTTGGAAAAATCATGAAGGTATCTTGCTTAATTGCCTAACTTTGGATGAAACTGACAAAGTCCTCAAGGAATTTCATGCAGGAGATTATGGAGGACACTTGTATTGGAAATCAACAGCTGATAAAATCCTAAGGGCTGGATTTTATTGGCCCTCCCTGTTTTCTGATGTTAGAAAATTTGTAATATCTTTCCATAAATGCCAAATCTTTGAAGGCAAGAAAAAGCTACTACCCCTGCCCCTTAAACCTATTTCAACTGAAAGACCATTTCAAAAATGGGGTTTAGACATCATTGGGGAAATTCACCCTTCATCTTCTGGCCAGCATAGATGGATTTTGACAGCTACAGATTACTTTACCAAGTGGATAGAGGCCATCCCTTGTAGGCAAGCCAATGACTCAATTATCATACAATTCCTAGAGACCAATATCCTAGCTAGATTTGGCTGTCCAGAAAAGATTATTACAGACAATGTAGCTATCTTTTATTCCAAAAGAATGATCAATTTTTGTCACAAATACCATATTACCCTAGGTCATTCCACATCCTATTACCCTCAAGGTAATGGTCTAGCTGAATCATCCAACAAGAGCCTCATCAACATCATCAAAAAGATCCTGGAAGAGAATAAAAAGAACTGGCACCAAAAACTTGTGAATGCATTGTGGGTAGATAGGTTGGCTACCAAAAGATCCATTGGAACAAGCCCAGATGAGTTGACTTATGGAATGGAGGCAAGATTCCCCTCTTCTTTAGGAATCCCTATGATCAAGTTGCTGCAAGAAATACAAGCAGAGCCCAATAATATTCAGAGAAGGATCAATTAAACCATTCACTTGCAGCAGACAAGAGAAGAAGTATATCACAGAACTCAGATACTACAAGATAAGCTCAAGAATATCTTTGATAAAAGAAAAAAATCTAAAGACTTCTTCATAGCAAACAAAGCGTTGAAATGGGACTCCAGGAGGGAAGATAAAGGGAAACATGGCAAATTTAATTTTCTTTGGAAAGGACCATTTGTGATTCAAGCTGTACAAGGCAACAACACCTATTTTCTTAAGAGTTTGGATGGCACAGATACTGAAGAAGGCCCATTCAATGGGAGAATGCTCAAACATTATTTTGATCCTCTTTGATGAATATAACACAACTACATATTGTATATAAATATTTGTATTTTCAGCATCTTTCATTCACAATAGTTAGATAGGGAACCAAATGCAACAAATTTTGAAGGAAAGTCGAGGAATTACAACAAGTTGCTGTATGTTTTGAATATGCCACAAGAAATCAGAGGGAAGTCTTGGGAAGCATGAAGATGATGATAAGCACTCAGAGAAACCAACAAGAGACAAAGTCGTAATTTTTGCACAGATCAGCTCATAAGGACTACATACAGATTACAAAGATTCATATCAAAGGTTTCCAAGACAAGGAAGTTTCACAACACAGCAAGAATTGAAAAATAAGGCAATATGATCTGTTGTTCTTGGCTTTTCACCAAGAAAAGCCATCCCCAAGTGGAGCCACTATTAGATTCCTATACCAATAGGTATAATTTTTCATGATTGACAGTGGAAGTGCTAAATATGTTCATCCCTGCATGCTGCAGAGGTTCCATATTTTGTATGCAGAGAAAGAAAAGTAAAAAATGAAAGGAGGGTATGCCTTAAAAGAATAATCAAAAGGAAAGAAAATCTATTGGTGAGAAAAGATAGTGAAAATGAAACCCAAACCAAAGACTAGGAAAGTGGCTAGTCAAAATGCCACTGCTATCTTATTGTGCAAGTTCACCATGTGAAGGTATTGCTGCTTATTACATTTGATGGATGGTCCAACAGTTCAATCTAGACCATGCCATGCTTGAATCGTTGTTGTAGAATAGAGAAAGAATATCTGTCCAAACAGTTCAAGCTTGGTAGATGAATAGCTAGGTAGAGAATTTAAGGAGCCCAACTGCTTAATCTGGGCCCTTGGAAGAGATAAGGATACATTTAGATAGGCGGACAGCCAAAGGAAAAAGAAAACAATCAAGGTTTGCCAGTTCAAGTGCACCCAATCTAAAGGAAGAAAAAATGCTAGGTGTATTAGGCTGGGTAGGTAGGTTGAGGTTGCAGAAACAAGGTTATCATTACTTTTTGTCTTGTCAAGAAGGACTCATCTCATTTATGGCATTGACACCATGGCAGTTGTTTGATGGTACAACAGGGAAGAATGACTAAATTCCCCTTTCATTCCCTCAGAAATCATTCACTAACATCCCCTTATGGACCTTTGGATTTGACCAAACAATTCCAGTTTCAATCCATTCTCATTAAAAACCAAGTTGACATCTGAGTTGACTTAGTGAAAAGAAGCAACATTTCTTGTGTAAAATTGATCTTTCCACAATCCATTCACTTCCCTATGCTCAAGTTTCCATTCTATAAACTTAGCATGCATTCATTCCTTTTTCATTCCATAGAACTCATATTAACATCTAACCCTATTATCTAGCTCCCTAAATCATTTCCCCAACCCTATTCTACAAAAAACTATATAAAAACCCCAAAATATTAAATATCCCACCCCATAGCAATATAGCTATTTAAATATAAAGTTCGGGGAACATTAGGTCCATTTGGGACCCTATGTTAATGTATCCGTGTTCACTTACCCTTGGGATTTATTTAACACCCTGTTAAATAAATAACTATGTTCAACCCCCCCGCACACAAACCATACCATTACCCCGCGCACACATTTCATTTGGATTTTATTAATATTTGATTAATAAATAACCAAAACCCGACGGAACATTAATTCTCAACCTAAGGTCTAAACCCATCTGAAACCATACAAAAATAAAAGTTTATCAGGTGCGCTCCTGTATTAGCGCCCGATCATCTTGCCGTCCTGTCCACCGTAGGATTGGCTCTCCCAGATCTGATGACCCTAATCAATATCGAGCGCCCCTTGGTAGCGGTGCAATAGTACCCGATGGTCGATGGTTTCACCGTCATACACTAAGACAGTTGTCGGCCTCCTATTGCATTAGGCCGCCTCTGACACTTACCACTCCCGTACCAAAGGTGGTCCAAGGCAAACCACTTACTGCGCTTCCTGCTTACCTACGTCACTGCATGACGTTGCGTCCACATCGCCGCCACTGCACTGTACATGCACCATGTCACCCGATGATGTCACCACTCTGCCACCGTGTCATATGCGACATTATCATCCACGTCATGTGTCATGTCATCTTCTATACCTGCTACACAACAAGAAATACATCATGATGATGTCATCCTGGAAAAACGCAAAAAGTGCCAAAAGGTCCAAATTTTGTTAAAAAGTTGTGAAAATGACTATTTTTTTCCTATTTCTATTTTTTTCTGTGCAAACAACGTGCATGCATTTTTATTGTTAAATTGCTTCCGAAGCTTATACTGTCACCAATCCGCCAACCTAACTCCATAGCTTAACTTCACAGCCCAGGCTGTGCCTGCTAACCATCCTCGGTGCCCTGAACATAGGTATTTACCCAATTTCTGCCTGAAACCCTATTCTTCAAACTTCTCTGTTCAAATTGTCGAAAGCATCTGTATTTTACTTCCAAAAACACTCCTACCAATCGCTCACTGTCCTGCATTTATCATTTGAGCTGGTAATTCACCACAAACTTGCAATTTAAGCTTATTTCCTCTACAAACGAACTGTTCCAACACATTGTTCATCCATATACGCTCACAGAGATTACAAAATTTCTCAATTATTGAGTTAAAATAGCCGAGTGCCTTGTTTCCTCTGTGTTAACCTATTACCTAAAGGGTGACCCTCGGTTTCCCTTTCGCTCTGCAAACTTTCACCCCTCGGGCAAAATTCAACTCCATTTCTCTTGGCATTCGGTCCACAGAGCGTATAATTCGACAATTTTATGTGAAAAACCCACTCAAAATGCTACAAGTTTGTTGTTTACCATAAAATCTGTATAGTGAGGTGCATTTGAAATAAAAAATCAGTTTTTATACCTTTCACAATATCCTCAGAGCCTAAACCCTACTTCCTATTGTTGTTTTACACCTATATTGTAGTCAATACCAACAGTATAATATATGGAGACTCCAGTAGCCTTGAACATTGCTCCTTTGAATGCTCCACAAATGGATTTAGAGTGGCTATCTTTGGCAGACAAAGACTTCCAAATCAAAGATATGATGGGCCTAAATTCTCACCTCAAAATTGTGTGCCAATCCAGAAATAATCATAGAAATAACACATATATTCTAGGAATTTGGCAATCCAGTATGCCCATTTATTACCTCCCATTAGTCAATGTGCTGCCTGATTTCATTCATATATGCCATGCACACTATGAACCCACTCTAAGAGCAATTCTCAGTCCAGATGAGTCTGTGATGTTCTATATCACTCCTCAATCCATAAATGAAATGCTAAACTTTGAGCCTCCTCAGCGTCTGGCTCCCCTTACAATGAAACTCTTTGCTGGATCAGTGTGCAAGGCTCTCTAAGGTAGAAATATCAAGAGTTAGTCACTTGTTTATGCATCCGCAGTGCGAGTATGATCATCCTCCTCCCTATGATCAGGCCTCTTTTAATGAAACATACAAGCTCATGGTGGATATGATTTCCTACATTTTAGGATGCAAAATAGGAGAGTTTGTAGATGAGACTATGTTTCTGCTCTTAACCATATTCACTCCAGGACAGCCCCCTACTTTCATGTATGACTTTGCCACCTTCATAGAAAACAAGATACATGAACAATTCATGATGATGGAGAGAGAAAGAGTGTTTAAATACACCTCCTACATTTACCATCTCTTGTTGTACTATCACCCAGATAGTTTCAAGGTTCCTCTCAGGAGAGTAGACCCAAAAGGAGAGAGGAGATCTGTCATTTATTGGACCTCAGTTTTCCATGAAGTCCACTATTCTCCATACACATATTGTGACTTTATTGACCTATTCATCTACCCAGCTACTTGCTCGCGACTCCTCCTACCAGACTCAATGCTGAAATGCAAAGAATTTTTCATCTTTCAAAGGGCTACAACATTGGTGATTGGTACTTCTACCAAAACCACACAGTGATCAAAATTTATGGGTGTGAGTTATCCCCTTATAAGCTTCCAAGATATGTCCCCATTAGACTTTTTGCCTTGGAATATTTCAGGCAGTTCATTAATGCAAACTTGACTCATTTCCATGGGAAAAACAAAAAGGCACAGCTTAAAATCAGACACTAGTTGGGTCCCCTCGTTTTCAACAAAAGGGAAGAAGCATGGAAAGTTGCAGATAATATACTAGGAAAAGAACTTATGTTGAAACACAGGCTTTCAGGATATGTGCACTGGCCAATCCCCTACATTGAACAATATGCCAATCAACAGGAATGGGTAGAGGGAACATTAGATGACAAAGAGCTCACTGAAGAGGAAAAAATAGAGAAAGATATGAAAGAAAATTGAGAAAATAATTGACCTGGATTATGTTGCACAGGTCACCGTCACACGGCCTCAACCGGTGGGAGAAAGCACATCAACTGCTACTTCACAGTAGCCAGCTAAAGAGGCCATATCATCAGCATGAAAGGGAAAAGAAATTGAGCATTCTGAATAGCAAAGCACAATGGAAGAACAACCATCCTCAACTCAGGAAAAGGGTCAAGAACAAATCCTTGCAACACAAACAAAGACCAAAGATCCCTGTGCTGCAAACTCCTCACAATGAGGAAAGAGGTAAAAAGAGCGAAAAAACAGATGGCACACCCACAGGGGCATCCACAGATCGGTGAGGGGAAAAAAGACAGAGGCTAAACCCCTATGCCGAGGAGGAAATCATAGAAGAAACCATAGGAAATATCATGGGTGAGGGGACTTTTGAACAACAGATCCCTACTGTTTTGGAAACATCAGCCAACTCCTTTCAGCAAGAGCAAGAGAGAAAACTAGGTGGGGAGGTTTCATCCTCCAAACAACAGACCCAGAAGGGCTCAGATATTAAACGGGCATTTATAGAGATCAATGCTAGAAATGAGCCAATAAGGTTTCAGCTTTACAATCAGTTAATGAGAATGGCACCGACGAATCAACAGAGACTGATGGCAGCATATGATATGCAAGAAGGGAATATGACTCTCAGTCACTTCAGACCTACTACACAGTAGCCATAGTGAGCTACATACTACATCAGAACCAATTTGGAGGTCTTGGCGAAAGATATACATCCAATAGACCAGATTGAGTAACATAAGTAGTCAGGAGAAATGGTTTGTTCCACATTAGAAAATAAGGCTCTATTGGCCCATGGATTTTAGAACTCTTTATACAATACTTCTACCCAGTTAGAGCTGGAAAAAACCTCATCATTGGCCAAGGATAATATGATAAAATCCTTGGAAGAGATCATTATAGAGTTGGGACACGATCCCAAAGATCCCAAAGGCACACATACCTTAATTAGAAAAAAGGAGGAAGACATAGTAGCATTGAGAAAACAAATGAAGCTGCCAGTCACCATACATCCTCAAACAACAGAAGTAGCGCAACAATAGGAAGTAGAAGATGTGGTTAGTCTACTTATGAGGATGAATCAAAGGATATTAGAAACAGAGAAAGCATTGGAAGAGGCTCAACGAGGGAAACAGCCAGAGTTGGCCCCTCAACCATCCCATATAGCTCCAATAATTACAGCTCCTCCAACAACAGTTACTACAGTAGCACCTCCCCCAGATTCAACTTCAGCAGCAGGTGCATCAACTTCAGCAACAACTACAATAGCAGTAGTCTAATAGGCCAGCTTGAGTATGGAGGCCATGATGAAAGAGATTAAGGCTCTAGAATTACAAATGGCAGAGATGAAGGAAACCAAAGAAAAGCTAGCCAAGATTGAGGCTAGTTATGATAAATCAAAGATGATAGTTGTTGAGAAGACCAGGGAAGTAAAGGCCCTAGAAAATAAGATAAAGGCCTTGGAGAAATACCTCACTCTTCATAGAACCCTGATCGAGATAAAAACAATTTTGTGGAATAAAATTGGCCAATCTCTTGCTGATCAATGGACAACAATACAAACCATTTTTGATCGGGTAGAATTGATGGTTGTAGCTCAGCATGAAACTCATAAGGCCATAAAATTATTAGCAGATAAGCCTAAGCAAGCCAATCAATTGATTCACTTCTTGAATACTAGTACTGGTGACCAACTGGCAGCACTGAAAATTCAGAACAAGACAAAGACTATTGCAAGAGTCAAGAAAGTGTTGATCATGAGAAATTTTGTCCAAACCATAGAAAAAAATGCCAGGAAATGCAGATAGAGGTAAATGCTTTAAGATAGAGGCTTTCAAATTTACAAAACAAAGGTTTACCGAGCCTAGTCACTAGCACTGGAAGGCTGCTCAAATAGGAACAATATGCAAACAGGCTGAGTACCTATGTACAAAATCAAATCACAGCGTCATCAAGCAGCACAGAAGAAGCAGTCCCTCCCTTAGGCAGAGTTTATATGAAAAACTGGAAGATCTATTTTACATAGAGCATGAGATAGCACACCTTTTTCCAGTTTGGCTGAATTATTACAACTACACTGAAGCTGATGAAACATTATTCAAATTAAGAAAGCATCAATTACCAATAGAGGATTGGTGGCAAAGCCTGCTTCAGATTCTAAAGTGGTTTGATTCTCTTCTTATTTATTTTCTGCATAAGAAAGTTGCATTATATGGCTTAGCTACCAGAATATCAAACTGACAGTGGGTGAAATTCGTGCTAAAATATTCAAAAACATAGACCAGCTGGCACAGGACAGCACTACAGGACAAACAGCTCAAAGAAGCGGTCACCCACCGACTGTCAGAGTCAAAGGGTCAACAGCACATAGGAAACCTACTACAGCGAGTAAAGATCTTTTAATTCCTCAGTTAAAGCTGTGCAATTTTTCCACAAATAGTTATTAGTTATGTTAGAGTAGACGGATACATTTATTTCCAGATATTCCTCTATGAGATATTTTGTAAACTCCTATATATACTTATCAAGGAGATGTATTTTTGGTGGTTGGTGATTGTTCTTTCTGAACTGCGCTGTAAAATATCAGACTGTATTAATACAAATTTTCATTGAATTTCACTGTGTCTGAATCAACTAAAGGTGGATTTGCTGTTCTAGGACCTGCTACAGAATTGTCGTGTCACGCTATGGAAAAATAAGTTATACTAAAATATGTTTTATGTTCTCTATATTTGTAGATTCCATGTATGTTTCATAATCTTGATAACAGAGAAGAAGAATAGCATAGGATTTGTTTGAATGCATCCTATTTTCAATCTCTGCTGCTAATTATGTTTTCTTTAGGATTAGCCATGAATATGAATTCTTAACTGCTCATGTCTGCACTAATTCTTTCATTTTGAATACTATTTAGGAATTCTTAACTGCTCCTGCATAATATTCATACACTTTCCCTCTGCTAGTATAATGAAATATTCTTCATTGCCTTTCATTCCCTGACTTCATCCCATCATTTCTTGATTTCAAAATTGTTCCTAGCTTGCCTATCCTGCTCTGTGGCACTACCTTTTCACCAAGAAACTCTTAAAAAGATTGCACTTTCAGTGACCCCATTTCCCAATGGAAAAAACCATTTTATATTTGCAACCCATCTCTGTCTGAGATCACCATCCAACAAACTTAAAACCAAACCCTATTCATCATAACTACCCTAAAATACTCCAAAACAAAGCTAAATTTCAAAGAGAGAGCCCTCTCTGGTTGCAGGTAGGCTAGGACCTACAGCTAAAATATTGGTTAGTGGTTACCTCGGCCGTATTCCCTACAGGAAGCAGGGAACAACCTGAGTGATAACAGATTGCTAGTACAACATCAACAACTCCCATTGGAATGGAAAGCATTGGGCTAGTCAATACATATTCTCCCATGGATAGCTTGATATTATGGCACTTTCTAGAGAAATTTATTGTTCCTCCATTTGCAACCATCACTTGACACTCTGGTGCTCGATATAAGAAGAAATTCAATTCTTTTGCTACCTTAGAATGAATAAAATTGTGGGTACTTCCGGAATCAATAAACACTATTTCCTTTTTCTTCTTCATTTGTCCTTCTATCTTAATTGTTTGAGGAGTGGTAATTCCTACCAATGCATTACAAGATATGGTCGGAATCATTTCTTCTTCATCTATGCTTTATTCTTGGAGTATATCCTCTTCTTTTGACCTTTCTTGCTCCTTTTCTTCTTCCTCTTCACAATCTATGTAGAATAATTTCTTCTCAGCACACTTATGACCTTTAGTGTATTTGCTATCACAACTGTAACAAAGCCCTTTTGCTCTTTTTTTTTCCAATTGTTGTGGTGTCAACCTTATAGGTTGTGGAAGACTAGGGGCAACAACACTTCCATCTTTATAGTTGTGAGTGGTATGCTTCTTGGTTGCCATAATTTTGCTTTCCATTTTTCTTGCTAACTGAATGCCTTCTCTAATGAATCAGGTTCCCAAAGGCGAACATCATGTTGGATATTATCCTTTAAAGACCCTATGAACACATCAATCCTATGATCCTCTGGAATATCTTTCACCCTTATGTTCAGTTTTTGGAACTCCTCAATGTGCTTCGTTATTGAACCCTTTTGTTTGAGACTTATCAATTGGCTAAAACAAGTGTTCCTTTTTATATCCTCATAATGGGTTGTCAATTATTCCGTAAAAATTTCCCAAGTGATAATTTTTTTACGAGAGCAATGCCATTGATACCATACAAACAGATTTCATTCCAAATATAAAGTTGTAATACGTACCTTTTGTGTGTTTTGCACATTATTGAGATCAAAAAATTGCTCCATCTGTAATATCCATGTTGCGGGATCCTTGCCATAAAAATTCCTCATATGACTTTTTGGAATATGGCGGGTCTTTGATCCCACATTAGAGTCTATGAAATCATGATTAATATTTATTTTGTTCGCATCCTGAGTTTCCTTTACTACCTTTTCACCATTACTAAGTATTTCTTGCAGAAAATTTGTCAAATTTGTCTTTAAATCTACCATGTCTCTCTTCAAATATGTCTTCAAATATATCTTCAAATCATCCATCTTAGCTTCCATGCCCTTTATCTTAGATTCCATGCCATTTATATTGGCTTCTATTAGCTTTTGTGCAAGTGACACTTGTTACACTTGGTCTTGTAATTTTTATATATCATGTAGCATTTCTTCCTCTTCTTCATGAGTCATGCTAGAGCTTTCACGTTTCCTACTACGTGTTTGCATTTTATTTCCTCAGGGCATCAGTTACTAATAATAATGCTCTACTATGCCATTTTAATTCCTTCAAAACAAATTTTCAAACCAAGCTTAAACAAAAATTTAAAAAACATCCACACACCTTTTTTCACTTTGTAGGAGCTCGATATTGTCTTTGATGTATCTTTATACTTTCAGATCATCCAGTTCTAAAATTGTGATTTGTAGTAGCCCTCTATTTCCTCTTTCCAATTCCACCAATATTATCCAAATTGGATTCTCCAAGGAAGAGTTATGTGAAATCTCCCACAGTGACTTGATTATAGACTACTTCAGTAGAGTGAACTTGTACGACATGCGACGAGTCATTGTTTCGACCTCTAGCTCTAAAACATATATATCAGAAACTACAGTCCATCCTATTTCTATACCTTCTTATGAAATTTCAATTTGATGCTCATAGAGAATGTTATGACAATTTTCCCCAGGTCACCTGTTTGGAATGTAATTCAGGAGTCTGCAAAAATACCAACTTCGTTAGATCATATTCAAGCAAATATAGAGCGAAAAGCTATGAAAAGTGGACTCAAGGTTCAACACGATTTCTTCTAAAATGGGTTTTTCGTTTAGCTTCTAAAACATCACAGAAACAAAATTATAGTTAAAATACCATGATGACCTATTTGGAGCAGCGAAACCCTAGAATCCAAAGCTCTGATACCAAATGTTATGAAACCAGCTCAAGAAAAAGAGAGAAAAGATAGATCAACACCTTAGTACTAATTATTTCATGTTTTCAATTCTATCTATTTTAATTATATTTTACTTTAATTAATTTAATTATATTTATTTTTAATTATTTTATTTTCAATTAATTTATTAATTAAAATTAAATATGTATATTTAATTTCCTAAAAAAGAAATTTGAAGTCTCTGAAAGGCTTAAAGAATTGAAGGCTTTGTTGCAAAACGAGACAAAGAAGAATATAAAGGTGAAGAGGGTAGATAATGATGGAGATTTTTTCAAGAAGAAATTTGAAGAGTTCTATAAGAAGTGTGGTATAGAACGACAAAAGACTACTCCATACACACCTCAGAAAATGGAATTGTAGAAAGAGTGCACATGGTGTTGATGGAAAATGCAAGAAGCATGCTCAGTATTGTTGGGTTAGGACAATAATTATGGGAAAAGGTGATGGAGACTACATGTTACCTAGTTAGTAGATCACATTCATCAATGTTGGAGGAGAAGTCTCCATAAGAAGTATGCACTAGTAATAAATCCTCTCTTTCATATATGAGGGTATTTAACTGTGATGCATATGTACGTGCTCCAGAGGAGAAAATAACCAACTTGGATAGTAAATCTAAAAATTGCATCTTTATTGGGTATAAAGATGGTTCAAAAGGTTATTAGCTTTGGAACCCATAAACAAGGAAGGTTGTGTACAACCAATATGTGATGTTTAGAAAGGTGAAAGATGTTATTAAACATGAATTACTACCAAAGGAACCTAAGAAAATAGAGTTTGATCTACACGAGGAAGAATCAAAATCTACAATAGAAGAGGAATCTGAAGATTAAGAGCCACAAACTCTAGCTATGAGAATATCAATTTGAGAAAGAAGAATTCGGAAAGGTATAGTCCATCTACATTTTGTTTAAGTTTTTCTTTATATATTATTGATGATGATGTCATAACTGTCATAGAGGCAGTAGATTCAAAGGATGGAAAACTCTAGAAAGAGGCCATAGTTATTGAAATTTCATCTTTGGAGAAAAAGGAGGCTTGGAAGAAAATGCGTTTTTAAGAAAAATATGAATGCAAAAGGAAAGGTGGAGAAATATAAATTTAAGTTGGTAGCAAAAGGAGTTTCCTAGGTGCTAGAAATTTATTTTGGTCATATTTTTTCTCCTGTTGCTAAGGTAGCTTCTATTAGATTACTTTTATTTGTTATTGTTGCTTTTGATTTTGAGGTAGAACAAATGGATATGAAGACAACATTTATTCACAGGGATCTGGAGGAACAGATCTACATGAAGAAACCTGAAGGCTTTGTGGTGAAGGGTAAGAAATAATTGGTATGCATGTTAAAAAAAGTCTCTGTATGGGTTAAAATAGTCACCAAGGATGTGGTATCAAAAATTTGATACATATATACAACAATTTTTCTTAACCAGAAGCAAAGAATCTCACTCTGTATATTTTAAATTAATTGGTGCCCATGACATTTATTTCGTCCTGTATGTGGATGATATGTTTATTATTGGAAATGACAAAGAAATTAACCAGGGATTGAAGACCCAATTGTCATCCAAATTCGACATGAAAGATATTGGTGTTGCAAACTATATTTTGGGCATGGAAATTAAATGAGATCGGGCAAAGAGGAAGCTATGGTTAAGCTAGAGGATGTATGTTGAGACAATAATGCAGAGGTTAAATAGGTAGGCTATTAAATGAATGAAGGTTCCTATTGTTGTAGGTGTAAAGTTATGTGTTGAATAGTGTCCCGAGACACAAGAAGAGGAAGAAGACATGTCTCGTTTTCCATATGCAAGTGCAGTTGGTACCCGAATGTGTGCAATGGTCTATACTACACCACACATTGCACATGGAGTGGGAGTATTGAGCAGGTTTATGTCAAAATCAGGGAAGGAGTGTTGGAAAATAGTGAAGCGGGTTTCTAGGTGTTTGCGTGGCACTAACTATTATGGTTTGCGCTACCATGGAAGAAAAGGATTGGACAAAGTCTTAGAAAGCTATGGCTTTGTTGATGCAGACTGATCTAGAGGTATGGATCAGAAAAGATCTACAAGTGGGTATTTTTTTAACCTATTTGGAGGTGCAGTCGGCTGGTTGAGAAAGAGATAGTCTATAGTGGTACTTTCAACTACAAAGCCATAATACATGGCAGCCATAGATGCAAGAAAGGAAGTAGTTTCATTGCAGACATTATATTCAGGTATGGGGTGAATACATCGAGCTATAAGGATAGACTGTGACAGCCAAAGTGTAATTTTATTGGCAAAGAACCCTTCCCGATCATTCAAAGACAAAGAACATTTATCTTCAGTGTCACATTATAATGGATATGCTTGAGGATGAAAAGGTGTTGCTGGTAATGGTAGACACTTTGAAGAATGTTGCAGATGCATTGATGAAGTCTGTGAGAACTAAGAATTTTTCATGGTGTAGAGAAACGATTGGTCTTGCAGGGTTGGACAAATGAATAAGATCTCTTGTGACCCCCTATGTGGAAAATAAAACAACAAGTGGGAGAATGTTGGATGTGTGTTATATTCTTTGTACGACTGTCCTCACACGCGAAGAAGAGGGGTCCGAGGGGGGGAGGAATTTTCCTCTTCGCTACGTCGGGCATAACATGGGGGTCACGGGTGGATGACAACCAGATTATAGATGGTTCTAGGGAAATGCACCATGAATTTTTATTTTTATTTTTAATTTTTTTTTTCTGACCCTATAGTAGTTGGGTAGAACTACTTATGGTTTTGTGCAGAGGTTTTGAACATGGTTTTGGACATCATGGTTTTCTGCCCATGATATCTTGTAGATATGGTCAAGAGAACTATGGTTATTGGATTGGGGTTTAAGAATTCTTAAGCATGTATATATATGTGTTGTAACATTGAAAGTAATAAAATGAAAAATATATCTAGTAGTCCCGATTTTCCAATCGAGGGGAAACTCTCTGTGGATTTGTTTTATGTTCTCGCCAATATATATTCTTTATTTTAAGAATTTGTTTCTACGTAATTTTTGTATAGGGTTAATATTGTTGATATTTTACTAAGTGATAAATGTATTTACATGATTTCAATGAATGCTTTATGTGTATAACTAACTATTATTGTACATGGAATTACATTGTTTGGAATGTCTATAAATATTTTTTGACAATGGTTGTTGAATTTCTCAATGTTTTAATGTATGTTCTACATGTAGATCTAATCGAGTGTAAATGGGATCCATTGTGGGGTTAATACAATATCACTGTGCTTAAAGTTACACATTAGCATTTTATTGTTCAACTCTTTTCTATGCCTGATAGTATCCATGATGAATGTTTCATTGATGTGTCCTAGATATGCATAATGACTCAAATGTCAATGTGGAATTTCTAAGTCGAATTAGGATTCTATCCACGACAAAGTTATAATCGTAACACTAATTACCCATGATTATTTTTCATGGTGGAATTTTTATTAGTTTGAGTGATCAATGCTTAATTCTGTGTCGCACCTCATCACCAAGTGATAACCCTTTGTATCGGGTGTGGTACAAGGAAATCATGACATTAAGCATCATTGTTAGATGATGGATAAATCCATATCACACCATGTTTTTAGCATGAGTCCTCTACTAAGTTCCTTTTGGACTTAGGTGAAATTCACATATATTCCTTCTTTAAATAAGAAGTTATGAAATTGCATCAAAGGCTTCATCTTATGGGAACCAAAACAGGCTAAAGTAGAAGAAGCCATGAGAGACATGTAATTCTACATATATGGCGCTTAGGTTGAATGATATGGAAGGGTTATAATGTAGCATGTTATTGGCTTAATAAGTGGTAGGAAAATATGACTCTTTTGGATGGGAAATTGGTTGGTTTTGGACTACATGTGGCACCAATAGAGGATGCAAGGTGGTAGAGTGACATCACCCTAATTGTAGTATGATGTTAGTAAGACATTTTGAAGGTAGGGTTACATCCAAGTATATTTCATGGACTTTATGTGAACACATGGATTCCTATGTGTTTACACATGACATGTCATGCATCATAAATAGCACCTATCAGAAATTCCATGTGTTTCTCCATTCATTCCATCTAGTATTGAGTTTATTTGACCCATTACCAGTTCTGGGAATGATTAATAAAAGGAATGAAAAAGGGATTTACTATTAACTAATATGGAAATTGTTAGAAATGAATCTCCTTAATTTTTAGGGATGTAGAGGGTCTTGTTATTAATAAGGAATATTGATTTAAAGCATAGCATTTGGGGAAGGGTTTCTATTATGAGGTTGTAAATTCATTGCTCACGTAGAGTGCCATGTGGAAGTACCTAATTAGTCAATCTCCATGTGGGCATAATTTTCAATCCAAGTGTTTGATTCAGGTAAGGATTATATTACTAGAAAGCTCTTGATGAGATGAATGTTGTAGAGTCACATAAGGTTAATTTTTTTAATTTTGGAAGCATGAAAATTTTTGGAACCCCATTTCTATAATGAGGCCTTAGAGGTTGGTTTAATTAAGAGTAATAGGTCCCTTAATCCTAGGAAGTCTGGTGGGGTGGCATGGAGAATTACAATGTCTTACCTTGTTGGGGCTTTTGAAATGATGGATTTTCATGTTGTGGCTTTCTTCCTTGATTACCTTATGAAGGCTTCCATTTTGGAAGGTGGTTTCCTTTTTTCCATCAATGTCAAATTATAATTTTGAGGTCTAAGGTTATTTCATATTTCTTCATCCTACATGAGTGTGCCTTCTAACTTATAATATGTGGGATCCTTCTCCCACTCCAGAGGACCCATGATCAACACCTTATACTAATATAAAATTCCATTTAAGGTTATAGTGACTATGCTAGTATTATCTCTAGGAATTAGTATATTTTTATTAGTCTACTATAGTTTTATCCGTTATACATCGTAGAAGCCTCAATAATCAAACTATTTTGCATCATTTTGTTATATTTCTCATATGTAGGGATATATAAGATACAAAGATATATAGAGGTAATAAGTTCAATATTTATACGGTTTTATATGTATTTCTTCATAAAATTAGACTAATATGCAAGGTTTGGAGAAATCAAGAATCTCCATAGCTTCTTTGACAATCTCTAGTAGAATCCAAGGTTAGCTTGGTTCATGAAGAAATGAAGCCAAATTAAGAAATGGATAGGTAGAAAAAGATTTCAGAATGATGATCTACTTATTTGTTGCAACAAAGAAGCCATTGGATGATCATGATGAGATCACCAAACCTCTAGTCAATTTGTCATGTGGCATAAGGAACAAATCCAAGTTGCACTAGCATTATTATCTAGTGGTAGAACTAAATTGAATTGAGTGAGTTATCATCTTAAGATCTAGCAAGGTAAGGAATAGTAGGAGAGTGATAATGTGTCCATAACACATGATCATGTGTATTCACCAAGTAATCAGTTTCACAATTGTAGTTAGACACTTAATTATTATCTATTTTATAATAGTAGTAGAATTATTATGACTTGGTTTTTTTTTAAACATTATAAATTGATTTGATAAATAAGAAAGGGATATACATGGATAATATATAATTAAGGTTGGTTATTTATGTACTGCTATCCTCAATTTTATACTAGAAATTGATCATTGTGCTTCCACTAGAGGTTGGTGAATAATCTTATTAGTTATAGTAGTTTTTTCTACATTTCTTTAATTTAATATGATTGCCTAGAGGGCCCCCTTATGGATATTTGAGACACATGTAGTATGTCTTTTATTTTTTCTCTATTTTAATACAGTAGATACTTTGTCCTAGGTTTCCAATAATTCCTTTATTCTTTTCTAGGTCATAATCAAGCACTTCAAAAATATAAGAAAATATAAAAAAATAACTCATATGAATTCACATTTTCTTATTTCTCATTCATATAATTTTCGCTTTATATTGACACTTTCAGAATACGATTCATAAAGAATTTCTAGACTCAATTCATTTTCTTCTTAAATTGTCAGATTTTTATGCTTTTATAGATTATATTTGTTTCTCAATTATTTTATACTTCAATCATTCATAGTATTAGCCTTTTACCATTCTTTCATAGATTAATTTTACAATATTTCTTAGATTAAAATTCACTCTTTCATAAAATTAGAATTGCTTTCCTTCCTAGATTGAGAGTGTTTAGTTTTATATAATAGTTTTGAGTACTATATTAGCCTAGATTTCATTCCTTTAATAAAATAGTTTTACATGTCTTCATTTGACAAGATATCAACACTTTCCTAGAAGTAAATTTCCTTCTTCCATTACTTATATTTCCATGCTTTCCTAGAATAATTTTCAAAGTTTCATAATTTAGATGTATATCCTTTCCTAGAGTAAAATTTCATGATTTCCTAAATTAAATATGTGTGCTTTTCTTAGAACAAAATTTCATATTCTTTCTTAGATTATATTTTATTTCCTTTCCAAATTAGGATTTCCATTGATTTTTGTATATCAATTATTTAGTTTCATATCAGTTTACACAAGTTTGTACAATAATATTTCAGTTCATGTTACTCATGGAATAATACTTTCCTTCATTCCAATTTATTTCCATTAGAATTGAAAGTTAAATTCCTAGCATATATTTTGATGTATACTTCACAATCTTACTTACTCAAATTGATGATTTAATGTAATATAATTTAAATAATAATTAAATTGTCCAACATTTTTAGCACCATTGGCGGGGAGGCATACATAGTATTAGCTTTTCATTTAGATTTATTTTTAAATTATGCAACTCTTTATATGAGGAACGATAAGATGAGTGGTAAGAACTTGCACATAATATTGGGAGGTTCATCCTAACGTTAGTTTTTGAATTTCATCTCATTCTTAATTACATTAAATTTAGTTGCATATGTCAAACTTCGTTTATTTTAGAATGCATGTATAGGGGAAGATATTCCAGAGGAAATTCTTTAGTGGATGAACTTAAATTAAAAATTACACAATCACCTTCCATCACCAATAGAGAACATGGCACAATAAGCTAACAATTACCATACACTTTAGGAATTCCTAGTTTTGTAGGTACAAGGAGTCTACTTAAGGTATGAAGAACATAAACTGGGACTCGGAACGAACCAACCTCTTCAATAGAAATAGTTTTATATGAACCAACATCTTTAGTTGAAGCTATTATTTTCTTTTTTCAATCGGAGAGAAACTTTTTGGAAAATAACTTGAAGTACCCACTTAAGAAGAAAGGAAATAACAAGAAGAAGGAAATTTATTTTAAAGACTAGTGATAGAAGAATGAGAAGAGGCAAATCTAATTTAAGAACCTTATTACATCAATTCAGAGGAATGAATAGTAAAAGGTGAAGGAAAATTGTTTCCTCTTCAGAATGGAAATGAGAAATTATGATGAGGAGGATGAAGTGAAGTACCAAAACTTGGAGGTGGAAAAGGAGTATGAAGATTAGCTCTCAAAGGTGGGAGAGGTGGAATAATAAGAAGAGCAAGAATTTAAGAGGGAGATGATGGCAATGAAGGATATCCTTTTTGATTTCCCATTTACTATATTAATAAAAATGTTAATATAAAGAGCATATCTTCATATTTACTTCCCAACTAGCATGCGATGAGGTCAAAAGACTCATAAATATTTCTTTTTGAATTTGAAGCACTTTTAATATATTATGGTTACTTACATGATTCTCAAAAATTGAAATTGTTTCTAGCTACATTGAAAAATGTAGCTCCAAATGGTTTATCAGACCATTTAATAACTTTGTAATATCATGGGCTAGTTTGAGAACACTCTTTTAATAAAAAAATATAAAGACCATTGTATACAACATCATCTTAAAGAGGAAATATTTAAAATGGGCCAAAAGGAAGATGAGAATATTGATGATTTTGTCAAAATATTTGTGTATAATATTAAAGGGATCAATTACGTAAAAGAGGACTTGATACAATAAAAACCCTTTTGCTTAGAGAAATCATGGATGAGTCGATTGATCTCCTTAATTTAGTTTGTAAAAGGGATGTATCCCAATTAACGTTTGAATAAATCTATGGATTTTGTAAGAACATATCAAGACGAACATCAAATTTTGGAAGGTGTCCTAGAGATCCAGCCATGGCAAGAGTATGTTAGAAAATTGGGATTGTTTGGATGGTTGGTGGAAGTGTGTGTTTTGGCATTAATATCAACAACCATGGGGGAGATGTGTTCGACAATTGGAATTGTAAAAAAGTTGGCAAGTGTGTTGGAATTGATTTCAACCATACTTGTAGAGTTTATTAAGCTTAGGGGGAGTCCCATGGTTGTTGCAGTCGCATGTAGAGAGTCATCATAGTAGTAGTCTTGTTGAAGAAGCCATAATATGATGTCTTTGATGGTTTGGAGTCCCATGATTTGAAGTAATTTATGCATGTGAAGATTTTTTCAGACACTTTTGGAAATAACGCAGTTGGATAATACTTGGAAATATATTTCCAACGATATGTTGAAGACTGCAAATAGCCACCCAGATCGAAAGTTATTACAGTGAAGGTAAGGATCCCTAAAATCCATAGTTGGAGTGCCTGACTGGAACCCTAGAAATTTATTAACAAGTGCTATGCTATAGTTGTGAGTTAGAATTGCAGTTCCTACCTAGAATCCCAAAAGCCTGGAACCTAGTTAGAAACTAGTGAATATTGTGAAGTAGCTCTTAAGCTTGTTGATTGCTAGCAAAAACAATGACCAGAAGCTTGGAAGCCCATTGACAAGCCATAACCACTAAATCCTAGAAGCCCTTAAGTATATTCATAAGTGTTCGAGAATGTACGGAGTAAGGATAGCATGGAAAAACAATGGGAGGAGCCACAATTAATGAAACATGTAATGGAGATTTCCTACAAGGTTCAAAATATCAGAAGTAATTTCAGTTCATAGTAGGTATTTCTAATCCATATACAGAAGGTAGGCCAAGCTTGTATCCTACATAGTAACATGTTAAAGGAAGGGGAGGTGTCATTAACTACGGAGGCAAATAAGTGGGCCAAACTGGAAGCCTGCAAGCATGTAAGTTGTATGCAATTAATTTTGTAAGAAGTTAAGGGCATGCAAGCCCTTGGGTTCATGTTTTATTTTGGGCACAAGAGAAAGGGCATGCTGAAGGTAAAAGGAGTTAATGGCTAGAGTAAATCCGAAGAGGTAGTTTCACATGTGATTAGTGACCTTGAGAAGAAAAATTTTAATTCTTATAATTAAGCCCTTGGGGCTATTGTAAAGAGAGGCACCCAGGAGTCATGTTATTGTGACTAAGGGCCTTTTAACGAAAAGAAATAAAAAGGGGGGAGAGAGCATTATAGGATAAATAAATTAACACCAATGGACACGAATGGATCGAAAGTTTCTCTATACCATATTTACCAGCTCTTTGGCAATGTGCTATAAATTTAGCCTATATGCCATATTTGGAAACGAGCCACAACTATGGATGAGTCAACAACTAGTTAAGAGATTAGCTTCTTTGAGCATGAAAATGAGTTAGAAACTAATTCAATGCACACAATTGGGTTTTTGTTGCTATAATAATGGAAACTACAAAAAAATGTTACTTTCAGACCAAAAGAACCATGACTTTCAGAGGGAGTAGTTGAATCTAGAACAATGATGGTTGAGCTTTCCTGCACACTCAGAATAATTGAATTGAAAATATTGCTAAGTGGAAAAGATTTGATCACAGTCCAAGAGAGTCATGCCTAAGGTACAATTTTATCTATGTCGGAGATTAAGAAGCAATGGAGAGCCATTTTATTTTTGAAAATGGTGGAAATGTAGCGTAGTTGAGAGATTTGGGTGGAAATATTTGTGTGTGAGTACGTTTCTTAGAGAAGGCCACATTTTCTTCTACTGTTATGAAAGGCTAAGAGTGATCTTATTGCACAAAGCAATTGAGCATGATATTGTGGAGAAATGAAGGCTGAGAGTTAAGATTCCTGTTGTATGAGGGTCGAGAATAGTGACTTGTTGCAGATTGGGCATAGGATGCAAAGAGGGTTGAGCACAAGAGAATGATGGTGACTAGAACGTAGGGACAAATGTAGAAGGGGACAAAGGGCCTAACACAAAGGGTAATTGAGGGCCAATTGGATGAAGGGAAGGATGAAAATAGGAAGAAGACCTATCAATTACATTGAGCAATAATATTCCTTATTGAGTGTGGATCAGAGCTTGCATACAGGAAGTTTGTGCTTCCATATTAGTGGGTTTCTGAAGAAATATTAGGGGTTAGTGGCTCCTACAAGTTGCTTCTTTCATGAATCCAAGGAGCTACAAGCTGGTTCTCACAACAAATCCATGAAGTTGGTACATTAGTTGGTGATTTTGGTAAGCTTATCATGTTTGTACCAAAAAATGGAGTTCATGGTCCTTGCTAGTGGGTTCTAGCAAAGAATAAAAGGCAATTGGAGCTTCCTGTGGGTTGTGGATCACAAAAAAAATTGATGCAATAGAGTAGGAGCTCATCCTTACATAAAATAACAAAAAAATACTTGATGATTTTTCTCCTGGAAGGGTTTCCATTATAAACCTTGGTGTTCATGTTTATACTACTCATGGTGTATGTGCTTATGCATTGATTTTTTATTGCTACCACATGGTATGTTGTTTATGGTTATATGGATGGTTTCCAAGATTGCATTGGGTATATAAATTGGAAAAGATTTTAAATTAGCCTTAATATTGATTCACACCCCAACATCTCACCCTAAGTACTTATATTATTTCCAACAATAATAACAACTAATCAAGTTTTGCTTACATGAGAGGGAGTTCCATTTTTTAATGGATCATACCATGAGCTCTGGAGGATTAGAATGGGGGTCTCTTGAATTTTTATGGATGAATATGATTGGTTTTCTATATAATATGGAGAGAAGAATGATTTGATGAAGAAACCAAGAGGATTATCATGAAAGGGCTATCAAAGCCAGATGTTGAGGAAGTGAGGCACTGTGAAACAACAAAGTAAACTATGGACATATTGTAATGTCTCTATGGGGAAAAAAGCCACACAATAATAGAGTTGGTTGATGAACCTTGCTACTAAATAAGTGAACCTAAATATGTGAAGGTTTTTAATAATGAGAAGAAGAGAAGGAAGAAGAAGAATAATGCATATTAGAGGAAAGATGCTTAGAAGATTGAATATCTTGCTTCCAATAAGAAAGTTGTTTCTCATGACTTTCGAGTTGATGATGAAGAAGAGAGGCCACGTTCCTTAGAAGGTATGCTATTATTATGTGATCAATGTAAATAAATATTTCACTTATATTGTACATGCTCACAGGCACTGTCTGAAGAAAATGATGGATAATCATCTAGTAGTGATGTAGATAAACCTACTTTAGTGGCAATAGAAAATTACGGATCCTCTAAAGATGAACAAAGTATATCTCATGATAAGAATAGGACTATCCCTGGTAGTGATTAAGATGGAATACTTCTTCGACTTGGTGAAGACTCCATGGATGAAGAGAGGAATTTAGACCTTTTTGTTGGTTCATTTAGCATCTTTGATATCAAAGACAAGGATCTAGATGAAAATATGTACTTCACAAAAATTGAGCTTTGTTGTAAAAGATATCAAGGAGCTATTAGAAGGAAACCTCAAGAAGAAGAAGAAATTGAAAAATTATGAGCTTATGAATGAAAATTTGGGAAAAACAATAGTTGATCTAGATGCTCCACAATAAGAGGGTAGCGGAATGAAGGGGATGTTGAGGAGTCTGCAAAATGATAGAGAAGCCATTTGTAATAGACTACAAGCTAAAATTGTCCCATTGAGACATGACCTAGGAATGGTAAGAAAAGAGCTATCTTAATATTAGAAGCTTTAGGAGAGTAGGAAAGTGTTGGATGATATGCTCGCTAAGAAAATACCTTCTTTCATCAAGGTTGGTTTGGGTCTTAAATAAGATTCAACCTCCAAGAAAACATTTGAATGTCCAAATAATAGTAAAAGGAAAGGGGTTGTTGGACATAGCAGTAGGAAAATGTTAAATTGTAGCAACAATGGAAGAGGAAACAATGAGATGTTGAATAGCAACACCAACAAAAATGGATGTACAGTCAAAAAAGGAAGGAATGAAAATCTGGGGAGCAACAACGAGGAGATCAACAAAACAGAGCTAGGTAGGAACAAGGAAGAATGAGATGTAGTAATTCAACTACCATGGAAGGCACATTAAAATCCAGTAGAGGTCCTCCCCCCTTAATAAAAATGACCTATAATAAAAGGTATATTTAGTTATCAAAATCCTTCTCAAGATTATTGTTTTTCTTACAATAATTTTTTGCATAAGCCCGTAGATTGTAGACGACACACAACGAAATAATGTCTGTGGAGCATCAAGAGTAGAAATCATGTTTGCAACAATAGAAACCTTGATAGGAATTATGTTAATTACTGTAAATATTTTCCCCATTCCTAAGCCATTTCAAATGCTACAGTTGTGGTAATCTTGGGAAGAAGATAACAATATTTATATATGAAAATAGAAAACACAATTCTCAATATATCCATGCAAATGTAGGAGCTTGAACTTTGAATACAAAAAGGAGAAATAAAGAAGAGGAATGTGAGTATGTATTCAACAATATGTTTGAAAGGGATGTGCTAAAATGAGGAAGAAATAATCAAGGAGTTGATATTTCTTTGAAGAAAAACGAAAGAAAAATCAAAATATATAATCCTTATATTTCAATAATGAAGGACTTTGTAATTTCAATCTACAATGAGAGAAAGATTTTGGAAACAAAGAAAAGCAATAGCGCAATTAATCCATCCTTGCAAATAAAGATAAAATGTTGCAAGAGGATTTAGTTGAAGAGAGGAATGAAAAGAGAATAACTTTATAGCTATGCACAACAAAGAAATAGACCAAACTTGGGTGAAAGGGGAAGTAGAAATAAATGTTGTTGTGTGGGCTCAGCCAAATAAGGTTTATATGAAGAAGGAGGAAATTCTTCTTAGTGGGAGTAGATCCTTTGTTTATCTTCATTAGAATTAGAGAATGGCCTCAAGAGAGGCGAAATTAGCTAGATGCAAGAATATAGAAGGAATAGACAGAGTGATGGATATGAACATTGGAGGTATGACCGAGTCCCTATGTTGATTACATGAATAAATTGGTTTATTTTAAACGTATCAAAATTGAAAGAGAAAGGAAGATACAATGAACATGGTTCTAGGGGGAGTACACAAAAACATTTTATGTTGTGAGAAGAAGATGAGGTATAGTAGATGTGTGTAATGACAAGAGGCTCATAGTTGAGTTAGGTCCACCGGATCAGTCCCCATGGAGATGTAATAAGATAGATTGAGGAGATCAGGGAAAAAAACATAGAATTGGATCAAGGGGAGATTGTTTAGTAGTAGCAGGAAATTATCATTATCCTCAAGAAGAAGGGTTGCATAGGAAATGAAAGGTTTGCATATTGGGTGAAATATTATTATTTCATTTAATATTGCGGGTTTCATTATGCTTAGAAATATTGTGTTCATGAAACATAATTCGTAAATTCTTTGAATGTCCCTTATCCTTCAAATGTTATCTCTATGTCAATTGGTGAGATTTTGTTCAGGTGGAGTAATCTTTCGTGAAAATCATAATTTCTTTTTGAAAAGGAGATATAAGAGTTTTCCTAGCACAACATCTAATTTGCATCAATTCCTTAGTGCACTTGGCATTATTTAAGTAACAATACATATCTGTAGAGGTATGATCATTGGGAAAGTAGTTTTAATTATTAAAATGATCAAGATAAGTGAGTGGAGTCTCACGAGAAATAACAACAATGAAGAGAAAGCTCAATTCATCACTAATTGTTGGCATATTCATATAATAGCAATATCAAGAAAAATTTTAATTGGTATCAGCTATTTTAATTGAGACAATTGCTACATTGGATGAAATAATACTCAACTAGTAGCCTAAGGAACTTAGAAGTTCCGAAATTCAAAGAAAAGGTAATATATGTTCAGGGGGAGCATATCACATATGGCCAATTCCTAGAGAAACAATATGTACAAGAATACATAAGGACATGTTCTACTAATACTTTATTCTTCCGGATTTGAGTTTGGATGAAAGAAATCATGTGACTCATTAGTGATATCAACCCTTGAGAAAAATAAGTTTGGAAAGAAGAATGTACACCACGAGCCAGACCCTATGACATTCATAATCACCATGAGCCAGACCCTATGACATTCATAATAAATTATTGTAAGGAGGAGAAGAATCAACCTGTAGCACCTTGCCATTGATGTCAAAGGGGGAGAGAAGATAATTAGAGAAGTTGTGATGGTGTAGGCAGAGGAGAGAAATCCAATGGTGGATCTTGCAAGGATATGTGTGGAGGTGGCATGAGGATTGGCCATCGAGATGGAGAAGTGATGAGGTGTTTCAATTAATGCCAAAGGGGGATATTGTTGTACAATTGGCATTGCATGGATGGCTAGTCATAACGAGTTTGTTGGAATTGATGTTAATAACTATGGGGGAGATGTGTTGGAAAGTTGAAATTGTTTGATGGTTGGAAAGTGTGTTTGTATTGATGTCAACTAGACTTGGAAGGTGTGTTAAGCTTAAGGGAGTCCCGTTGTTGCTGCAATATCTTATTGAGAATCATCATAGTAGCAAGCTTGTTGGAGAAGCCATAACATCATGTCTATGATTTAGTGGGAGACCCATGATTTGAAGGCATTTCTTGCTGTGCATATTAGTCCAAACGCTCTTGGAAATGGAATAATTGAATAGTTGTTGGAAAGAGCTTTCCAAACATATGGTACATACTGCAAATGGCCTCTTGGATCAAAAATTATTTGGAATTATAGTTTATTAATTGTCAATCAATGAAACCCATAATAGAGATTTCCTAGAATGGTTAGAATCCCAAAAGAAATTTCAGTTGAGAGTAAGGAATTTCCAATGGGGCTAACAAGTGGAGGTCTTTAGAGGCCAACAGGTGGAAGGTGGGCCAAGTATCAAACCTCCATAGTAACAACTTAAAGGAAGAGGATTAGTCATTGATAGTGGAGGCACAAAGGCAGGCTAGCTCGGAAATCTACAAGCCTGTAAGGTGTATGCAATTCATTTTATAAGAAGTTATAGGCATGTGGTCACCGAGGCTCATGTTGTATGCAAGGCACAAGAGAAAAGTGGTCACTAAAAGTAAAAGTAGTTGAGGGCTAAAACCCCAAGATGTGGTTTCATATGCGGTTGGTGACCGTGGACACTAAAAATTTAATGTTGATAATTAAACCCTTGGGCTATAGCAAAGAGAGGTGCCTAGGAGATGTGTTATTGTGACTAAGGACCTTCTCGATAAAATAAATAACAAATGGGAGAGAGAGTATTATAGGATAAATCACTTAACATTAAAGGACATCAACAGGCTGATAATTGGTCTGTATCATATTTAGAAGTTCTTTGGAAGTGTGCACTAGATTGGTTCTACATTCCATATCTAGAAACACGCCACAATTATGGATGAGTCTGTAGTTGGTTAAGAGCTTAGCACCTTTGAGAAGAAAAATGAGTCAATGGGTGAGAAAATGTACACAATTGTGTTAGTTTCATTGGAGTAATGGCGGCTATAGAAACTGTTGCTTTGAGACAGAAAGGACAACAATTTGTTAAGGTAGCAGTTGATTCCAAAATAGTGATGGTTGATATTTTTCTGTGTTGAGAAGAATCAAATTGAAAATATGGCTAAGCACATAATCTCTAACCATGTTACAAGATAGCTATTCCTAAAGTACTATCTCAGCTCTATGGTAGACTACAAAGGAATTGAGACCTATGTTATTTGTGCAAATGCGGGAAATAAAGCATGTTTGTGAGATCTTAATGGAGATCTCTATGAGTGAGTCTATTTTTAAAAGATGGTTGAGTGTGCCTATGCTACTAAAGGACAATATTACCTGTGGTTTAGAGAGAATTCGAGAGTGTTCTTGTGTAGAAATGAAGGCCAAGAGTTTAGATGCCTATTGTATGAGGACCAAGAATAGTGAGTTGTTGCAGATTGGATATAGGGTGAAAATACAATAAATAATAAGTGAAGGCTAATAAGAAAAAAATAGGGCATAATGTAGAAGAAAATAGAGGGCCTAATGGAGAGAGGAACTAAGGGCCAAGTGGAAAAAGGAAACACTTACAATAGGTAGATTGGCTTCCAATTATGGTAATCATTAAAGTTCATTATTGAGTGTGCATTAGAGATTTCATATAGCAAATTGGTGCTTCTATCTCAATGTCTAAAGAAATTTTGGGAGTTGGTGACTCTTGCACATTGGTTCTTACATAAATCCAAGTTGTAAGCTGGTCCTTGCAGAAATCGAAGCAGAAGCAAGTTGGTGCTTGCCAGAAATTCGTGAAGTTGGTGCTTCTGGTAAGTTGATCAAATGTCTAGAAAAGGAGGGAGTTGGTGCTTCCTCTTAGTGGGTGATGGTAAACAATAAAAGGGTGTTTGTGCTTCCTGTGAGTCATGTCTCACAAAAAAAACATGTAATAGAGTAGGAGGTCATACTTACATCAAATAACAAACAAGCTTTGCCTTTATTTCTACCGCAAGGGTTTCCACGTGTTGATGCCTCGAGAATCGTTGCACCAACATTGGGGGAAACCACCTGGTCCGGACCTTAGTGCAGCTCCTTTTCCGTTTGGGGTAGTGGCTCCGACTGGGGATAATGGGACCAGTTTCCCAGAAATAAATAAATGGGATGAATGAATACTTTGTAGATAATAGTAGCGATAGGTGAATGACTAAAACTATTGACAGAAATGTAAGTAAATAAAACTATCCCGGGAATCTATTTGAACTTCTAAAGCGTATCTTTTGATGTTCTATATCTTAAAAATACAATTATATAGATGACTGCATTCTCAAAACACAGATATTAAATTATTCAAGATTGTTGTACCTAAATAGTTAGACACAACGATTAAAGAGATGCTACTAGACTTTAAAGGTTCATACCATCAATGCATACATGATTAAAAATTAAGGCATATCATCTGAACATCCAATAGTGGTATGGGAAAGATTTCCTGTTGTTATGCATGCATACAATTAATGATAGCTAGAATAATTACACAGTGAAATCATATACACAGAATGAATTCAAACAAAGGATAAAAATACCATTTGAATCGTAATCCACTCCCGATATGAATCGCTATGTATGG
>APFE030144959.1:0-10200 GCA_000404065.3 Pinus taeda | reverse complement strand
TGCCTTGGTACACCTCATTGGATGCCCATAAGTGACACCTCTAAAAGTGCACCCACAATATGTCCTTGCATAAGACTTCCATGCTCCATGTCTCCAACCTGATGTCCATGACTAAGTTGCCATGTAGTCCAACCAAGCAACAATCGGTCATCCCTATCCAAGCTGCAATCTTCGGTCTAGTGAACTCGGTCACCCAACCATATCATCATCACATGAGTCTCTCCATCATAGCTCCTCTACGAAAGGTACCACCAAGACTTGCTCTTGGACTTAGCCATGAGAAGTCCACCCAGGAAACTCAAGTGTGTGTGCCCTTCAATCTGTCCATGTGTCATGCCAGGCACTTAGCCATGTGGCTAAAGCATGACTCATTCCTCCACAACGATCATCAAGTTCCACCCTTGTCACGGGCCTTTGTACCTTCTCCCACAAGGTCACAAACAACCCCAACAAGTCCTGCAACAATCAACAAAACAATCCTTGCTTCTCCATACAAGGTCTCATCATGAACACCCATGGTAAGATGCTCCATAGCATCGACAAACTAGCTTTGCCCTTCCCTGCAAACGGTCCATCTACCAAATGCTCAAATGAAACACATGTATCACTAGTACTTACATCATCATGAGGTTCCTCCATGAGAGTACCCTCATCCATACATGTCTGCAAACTGCACGATCCTGGTCCAACTTGATCAATCTCAAGTTCATCCTCGCTCACAGTCATGTCTGCAACATCATCGGTCATCACGACTTCCTCTTCCTTGGTAGTACAATCTGCAACTTCAACTTGCCCCATTGTCCAACCAAGTTGAAGAAGCTCATCTTCAACATTCTTTTCCAAGACTGCAAGCTCTTCTTGAATCCGGGGATTCTCCTTTTTCAATCGCTTCAACAAAAGGGCCTTGAACCTTATAATATTCGCTTTGAAAGAGGAGGTAGATGAGGATATTTTAGCCATAGCCGAGAGAGAATCACATAATAGACTACAAATTGAAACAATGTGTATCACAGAAGCAAAAAGGTTGGGGAAATTAACTGAAAATAAAGGAAGGTTTATCTAAATAAAGGTGAGCTATATTGACCATAAGTATGACATACTTAGTAAAACCTCAAGTCTAAAAGGAACGAGAATATTTATAAATGAAAATCTCATTCCAGAAGATCAAGCAGAATTAAAAAAGGAGGTTCAAAAGGTAAAAGAAGCTAGGAAGAAAGGAAAATGGGCACTAATAAGAAATAGAAAAGTTGTTATTCGAGAAAGAAACCAAAAAGATAGTAATAAATAGAAATTCAACATGCTCTGGATCCTTTCTTGGAATTTTCAGGGGTTTCCATAGAACAAAGGCCCCAAGCTAAGTTGGATCTCGAATGATGTTGATATTATATTGCTCGTTGAAACTTGGGAGTGTGAAGTATCTAAAGTCCCTAACATAGATGGCTTTGCACTATGGTATACATAGAACAAGCGATCCTCCTATAGAGGTATTGGGGGTATAGCTTGTTACATTAAGAAGAACATATCCCCCCATGATAGGATTTATAAAAATGACCCTTACAACCAATATAGTTATATAGAGATTATTGACATTAACAATAAAAAGACCGACATAGAAATCTGTTATTCCCCCCCAACCAATTCTATCTTTTATAATAAAAAGAATCTAGATAAAAATAGTCCTTACAATGTTTTAGAGAATGATATTTCTAGACTAAGGAATGAAGGTAATATCGTTTTAATGGATGAATTTAATGCTCGAACTTCAAGTAACCAAGCTATTCTTCTAAGCAATCATTCCAACCCTAATCCTCTTTGGTTAGACGATGACCTTACTCTGGCTAGTTGGTACAAAAGGAGCTCTGAAGACCTTGGGAAGAATTTGTTTGGGTCGGAGCTAGTCAAGCTTTGTAGTGCTCACGATCTCATCATTTGCAACGGTCTAAAGAAGTGGCCCAATTCTAGCCAGATAACTTGCATCCATGGGCTTGGTAGTAGCGTGGTAAACTATGTTATCTCCGATCTCCCTTTATGCAATGAAATAATACATTTTGACATCTTAAACGACCACGAGCATGACTCTGATCATAGACGACTTGCATCCATGGGCTTGGTAGTAGCATGGTAGACTATGTTATTTCTGATCTCCCCTTATACTGTAGAAAAATAATACATTTTGACATCTTAAAAGACCACGAGCATGACTCTAATCATAGGAATTTACTTATAACTCTCAATTTTGTCATGCATAGAGATCCCATGGAAGATAATCCTTATAGCCAAAAGAACTTAATATTTGATATAAATAAAAACGATCTCTTTCTAAATGAATTAAAAACTAATTTTCTTCATTTATCTAGTATAGAAAACATAGAAGACCTCTATCATAACTTTACTACAACCGTCTCATATTCTATCAACAAGTTCTCAATTGAAGTTTCAAGTAATAAAAGAAATAGCAAAACCAACCCATGGTATGAAAAAGATTGTAAAAGTGCAAGGAGAGTAATTAAGGAAGTTGTTGATGAATCCCTTAAAATTAGCAAGATAAAAATATACAAAGCCCTAACTAAAAGGAAAAAAAGACAATATATTCATAAAAGACAAGAGAATCTCTTATACCTCTCTAAGGTAGCTCCTAATAAATTCTAGAGGTAGATTCTAACTAGGAAAACTAAAGATAACAATAAAATTGCTTTACACGACTGGAATTCCTATCTTAAAATGTTTTATGAATCTCCAAATGTCGTGGATAACTTTGAAACCCTGATCACAATGAAATACGTCTTCTCATTAGAAGACAATGGTTTTGGGGTTAAACACCTAGCAAATGGGAAAGCTAAGGACATTTAAGGTTACCATGCAGAAATCTTAAAAATTGGAGGTCATGTCCTCATCCCTCACATCCGCAAGCTTTTCAATCAAGTGGTCAAGAAAGGGTTCCCTAAACCATGGAATCATAGCCTCATTATCCCTATTTTTAAAAGTGGGGATACAAATAACCCCTCTAATTATCATTCAATTATGATCATCCCTCTCTTATCCAAGTTATACGGTATTGTTTTGGAAAACAAGTTGAGCATATGGCTTGAAAGTGAAGGTAAGTGGCCTAAAGCCAATTGGGGTTTAGAAGGTAGCACTCAACAACGGACCACCTCGCTACGCTTAGGATCATTGTGGAGGAATTCCACAATGATAAATCCAATCTCTTTTGTTGCTTTGTGGACTTTATAAAGGCTTTCGATATGGTTCCTAGAAACAACCTGTGGAATAGATTAGAAGAGCTAAAGTTTCCTTTCGAGTTGAGAGCTATCACTATAAGGATATAAGATAATGTAATTGCCGATTTAAAGAGCAATGAGGGGTGTTCGAAAGATATTAAGTGTAATATTGGAGTTAAACAAGGTTGCCCCCTCTCCCCTACCCTATTTTGAATTTGCATCAACAAGCTAGAAGGTTGTTTAGAGGAAGCAGGTTGGGCTGGCATGATCTTAGCTGGGATAGTCATCATCCTTCTTCTCTATGCTGATGATATTGTTATTCTCGCAAGGTTCCCATCTGATCTTAATAAGCAACTTAGAATTCTTAAGGATTTTTGCTCTACCATGGTTATGACTGTTAACACTGACAAAACAAAAGTTATGATTATCAAATCCAAGAAGGACACTTGAGCTAATTTTATGTATGACAATAATAACTTGGAGGAAGTGTCTTCTTACAAGTACCTAGGAATTGATATTCGTCACAAGCTCAACTTGAACTATAGCATTGAGAAAAGGATTAATGGGGGGTGGAAAGCTTATTTTGGTCTTGAAAATAATTGTAGAACAACAAACCTCGTAATGCGGGATAAAAAGAAGTTCCTCTTTGAAACTTTAGTCACTCTTGTTATCTTATATGGATGTGAGGTTTGGGGTTGGAGCATCTCTAGAAAATCTTGGAGAAATATTGAAAAAATCCAGAAGCGTTTTACAACGTACAATCTCAAAATTAAAAGCAATACACCTTATCCTATTATGTTTATAGAAGTGGGTCTTTCTCCTATCAAGAGCCTAGCTATGACTAGGCTTCTGTTGTACAAGCACAAACTCAATAACATAGGACCATAGACTTCCTAAGCTAGCTTTAAATTCCAGCCAAAACCACCTAGGGCTCAAATGAGGTTGGTATAAAGACACCAGGGACTGGTTAAACCATTGGGAGATTGACGAGAATGTTGCATTGCAAAACATTAATAGCATTAAAAATATTTTTACTTCTAAGTTCAAAGAAAAAAATGTGATGTGAGAAAGATTTAGCAGCTGAAAGAAAATTAAGATATTATAAGGAGGTCATCAACCCCACCCTAGAAGATCAAAGGTATCTCTATGTTTTAACTACCTCAAAGAAGAAAATTAATATAGTCAATATTATAAAAAACTCTCATGAGCTCCACAGTGAAATGGGTCGTTGGGCAGTTCCTAAAACACCACGGATGAAAATGAACTTCCATCTCTGTGAGAATATGAACATCGAGGATTAAAATCACTTCCTCTTAGAGTGCCCTGCATACAACCACATTAGATCTCAGTTTCATAATCTTTGTTTCAATACTAACCTTCCTAGCCTTTTATGATGTCAAAATTATAGTGAGTTTGGGAGGTTTCTCTCCAAGATTTTTGAGCATGGGAATACAATCTTAAATCAAACTAAATAATTCATTTATTTAGGTCTGATAGACCAAAGTTTGGTCTTAGTGGATGTTAACCACCATCATCATCATCATCATCATAAAAGTTGTATTTTTAAATTATTTAATTTACATAAATTAAGGATTTATTTAGTAGCATTTAAATTTAAAAAGAAAAAAAATACAATTTGGGAGATGTGTAATTCCTTTCATGTTTAATATGGAGTTAACACATGGTTCATATCAATGAGAAATATGTCTATTTTAACAAACTTGGTTTTATTCTTAACTTGAGTCAATATAGAGAGATAATTTTGATTTTAGAGATGGGTGTTGATCACTTCCTTATAATGTTTTACCTTTATTTTTCCCTCAATTCTATTACCTGCTTAATCCTATGGGTTGATATTTGGTTAGTTCTAAATAAAAGTGTTATAAAACATCAATAACTCAGTCTCATTAGGTTCACTCAATTAATTGTTGATATTACCACATAGAAAAAAGAAAATGTTGTAAAATATTTCATGCTCATCCATAAATAAATTCAATTTCATAACATAATTTTATATCAAACTTTAAAAGAAGATAAAGTAATTGAATGTAAACAAAATCTTATATTTTCACTTTATACTAAAAATATTTCAATATAGTACTTAAATAAACTATTTGGCACAAATATAAGAAGAAGAGAACCTTAGCTCATTCTTCTCATATTTGTGGAAGGTGCTTCTTCCACTAACTACATTCAATGATTGGATTTTCAAGTCGAAAATGGAAATGGAGGATAATTCAAGAAATTTAATTTGGCATCACAAAATAATGTGGAAAGGGTGACTACGGATTATTAGGATTAATGAATCCCTTCTTGTAACCCTCACCATTCCCCACTCATGATATCTTGTTACCTATAAGTGTTTAGTCCTCAATCAATTGTTGATATTTTGTTATTAGTTGAAGGATATACTATTTACAACATGAACATGTCCCTATCATAACACATCATTTTTAATTATCCATTCTAAAATTAAAATAATTGAATTATCATAATTAATTACATATTTAATAAAAGGGGTAAAAATGGGGACATTACACTATATAGGAATAAAATCATCCATTACTATTATCTTACTTACCAAGCATCTCCAAAGTACAATAGGTCAACAAAACCATTACAGCTTGGTTCAAAATTTTATGAACTCTAAAAGATAATCTACTAATGGATCAAAGCATAATGAAGCAATAGATTATTTATCATCATTTTGAATGGAATTTTGAAGAAGGGGATTTATTTTTCCTTTTTTCTACAATTGTGGAAATATACCACCCTAAAATATGACCACCACCATAAGCTTGCTACAAGATTTTATGGTCCCTATAGGAGCCTTAAGTATATTGGATAAGTTCCTTATAAATTAGAACTTTTTAGCCACTCTCAAATCCATCACATCTTCCATGTCTCCTACTTGAAGAAAGTGGTTGTACCTAATTTCCATGCTCAAACAAGTCTTCTTGAACTAGATGAATAAGGTTTCATTTAGTTATATCTTGAAGTTATCCTTGAAAAACAAGAGAATCATAATTTCATGTGCTATATCCATGAATTCCTAATTTACAATGGAAGGATACACAGATAGATGATGCCACATAGCATTCATTAGCCATTCTACAGCAGTTCCCTCATCTTGACCATCAAAACAATTGGTTATTTAGGAGGGGTGGAATGTAGGGTCCTAACCTCCCAAAATCCCTAAGTAGATGGATAAGTTAATATGTATTTACATATGCCAAAGCCATCATTAGTAAATAAGGCACATGTAGTGGTGTGAATATAATTATTGTAAGAAGGCTTATTAGAAGGATTCATCTACTAGAAATTCACTTCTTTATAATGTACCTAAAAGGTAGAAAGTACAATAAAAAGATGTATAAGAATTAAAAAATATGTCTCTTGAAATCATTTTAATAAAATCTCTCCTTTATTGGAGGTTTCCCCCTCTAAGAGGCAAGTTAACATTTCTTCCATATCAATAGAGGTAAAATATCATGGCTCATATCATTTATTATGCTTGCAAATATATTTATTTCAATAATCGATTTGAGTAATGTCTATGATTTATTCTTCGAATATTTCTAATTGGAATATTTCATCTTATTTTGGTTAAGGAATCCAACATTAGATCTCTTATGATTCCAATATGGTTACTAAAGCAATGTTAGGGAAATCAACTCTTTCAAAGAGTACACTAACAACGATGATTCCTTGAGCCATAAAGGACTAAATCATCCATCTCAAAAGTTGATTTTACCATGTGATGTGACTTCTCAAATTGGAAGTTGATCTATGGGTAAAGAAATCCACTCCTCTAGGCACATAGGACCTAGAGAAAAATGAGGGGAACAACTCCTTTACATAGTATACTTACGATGATCATTAGTAAAGAGAAAAGGGAGGTAAGCATCCATTTCAAGACTTCATTTCACCATGTGATGTGTGTCCTTAGCTAGGAAGTTGATATATGGGTGATGAAATCCACTTCTTTAAGCATATGGAAACTAGAAAAAAAGGGGGGAGAACATTTTGTAACATTCGTTAATGTTTTTACGCATGGAGAGAACATGAGAAACATGCATTAAATCTCACATGAACTAACATTGGTCATTGTTAGTTTTCATAGTATCAGAGGCATTGTAGTCTTGAAACCTTGTGGAGAGGCTAAAAAAAGGAGTTCTCCATTACCCAAACATCGTTTCTAGAAATTCCACCTAGAAGTGTCTCAACTAGATTATTAGCCTAATTTTTAATATTTCCTAAGTCTAAACTTAGGAAAATGGGTTAATTAATCAGTATTAATTGAGAAAGGTGTGAATCATCTCGAAACTTGCACAGATCGACTAGGAAATAATCTTATCCCTTGATTAAGTTTTAATCTTGGCCATTGGAGTCCTCATAGAATATTATAAGAAGAATTCGATGGGTAGATGGAGAACACACACTTGAGATAAATTCCCTTGGGCGGTTCGATTTTCCAGAGAGAAGCAGTAGTTTCTAGAAAAGTTTGAGCCAAAGATGGAAGCAAAGGGGTAGGGACAATGTGTTTGGAGGAAGAGATTCTAGTTTCGGAGAGCAGCTTGTAGAGAGGCATAAATAGCCATAGAGAGGCTGACATAGAGGTTACGCAAAAGTCTCTATAGGCAATTTGATCTTGCTGGAGAGAAGTTGGTTTTTAGTTCTAGAGGTCGGGAAGATTATCTAGAGTGTCAGAGAGACAATTTCTCAGTCAGCAGCAAACAAGACAACTTGAGGTGAATATGTTTCAGGCAGTGTGTATTTTAGTTTTTCGCTAGGGCGACACAAGGTCTGTGTAGTCTAGTTTGGATAGCTCACTTGGAGTTGGAAGTTAGAGCCTGAATTGCTTGTGGGGTAAAAAAATCTTCACTATAACTTTTTCCAATATTTTCCCCTGTCGGATTGCCATATTTTGGATCCAATTGTACCAATAATTTCTCACTATGCTTAATAACAAAAACCCTCAGTTGATGCACTAGTTTTTCCATGTTGGGTTTTTCTGGGGACTTTTGTCCAAAAATAACTGTGTCATATTTTTGTGTGTGTTTGCAAGTATTTTCTCAAATTCTAGTTTATCTTCCATGGTACTTATATTTGTGATGTTTCTAGTGTGATTTATTCGATATTTTCCATAGCAAATAAAATTTTATTTAATTTACAGTTAGAAGAATTAATTCCAGTTGCTGCAATAGGATTTTAGTGGTGAAATTTTCACATGGTATCAAAGCAATTTTGGTCAAACAAGGAATCTCAAAAGCAGAAGTAGAAATTATTTGTTCAAAGGGAGCAGTAGGATGAATTTTTTGGGGTTGCGCAGGTCTTAAGTCAAGTTGTATGAATTGTTGGGCAGTTCGATTATTCAATGCAAGTTGGAAGAAAATTTTGGCTTGCCAGAAAGTGTGATTCCAATGGCAGAGAGAGCAGCAGTCGAGTATTTTCATTGGGTAGATTCCTTGTTTCGGCGGAGAAGGTTTTGCAACAATTGCTAAAGAGAAATGGAAACCAAGTGGAAGAGAAAGAGCACACACATAGGGAAATTTCTCTCAAAGGATTTCTAGTTGAGAAATCTGATTTTCCCAGTTGCATTCAACACTTGTTGGAGGAAATTTTTCTCAATCTAGAAGGGAGTGCAAATAGAAAATTCAGAAGCCAAGCATAGGAAGAAGGATATATGTGATCATATTTAAATATGGCCACAATTGGGCTTAAATATCAGGATAAGTTGGAGGGAGCCTCCAACTCTTTCATCTCGAAGGCCAAGATGCATTCCTGCTAGATGAATTTGGTATAAAGTCCTATGTAGAGAATGTTGTTGCAAGACCCCAGGATGAAAATTAGTTGAAGGAGTACAAGAAAGAGATGGAAAAGGTAAAGTGGATGATCTTGGATGGATTCTGGGACCATATAGTATAGCATATATTTGGCAAGAACACTACCAAGGAGATGTGGGATGCTTTCGACAAGCTATATCAGAATACTTTTTAGTGAAAGATGTTCTTCCAAGAAAAGCTAAGAAACATTAGGATGCATAAGAGGGAAGGCATAGATCCATTCCTCACCAAGATTCAGGAAGTAAATGATCATCTTACAGTCATTGGGGAGGTGCCTCCACCGATAAAGCTTGTGTGTCTCGCATTGAAAAGTGCCTTAGAGGAGTGGTAATTATTTTTCCAAAGTATCTTGAGTTGAGACAACTTTACCAAGTGGGACATGATGTGGTCAAATCTATAAAAGGAGGAGATGAGGCGAGCTCTAGTAAAGAGCACCATCAGTGGAAGAAAGTAAGGGCACAAAGGGTGAGAAGGAAGAGGAGAATGTGGCCTTGGCATCAAAGGGTCCTAGTCAGGGTCAGGGGGAGAAGAAGGAAATGGAGGACCTATCTAAGGTCAACTACTTCAACTATGGCGATTTTGGCCATTATAGTACTCAGTGTCCTCTCTAGAATAAGGACAAGAAGAAGAACAAAGACCAGGTGGTAGCGTCTATAGAGATAGATAACCTATCCTCAAGGCTGGAGGAATGTTTTTCCATGTTTGTAGCTATATCTCTAGGAGTGAGGTGGGGCGATATGGAGTTATAGACCCAGAGCAGCGCAAAAGACTGGACAGGATCCATTGAGATGTGTTCCTCATGGATCATCACCTTTGTTATGGGGTGCCACAGTATTCAATAGTAGGAGGATCAATGTTAGTTGATGTAGTCAGATTTTAGAATGATAGTTGCATACTAGTTGGATTCAGGTGTTAAGGAGTGCAGAGCAGTGTTGATAGTAGAGTAGGAGGCTCAATAGAAGAGTCAACAACAACGTAGATTCCTTTGTGGATAGTGTAGAGGTTAGGAGTAGTCAAATTCTTATGAGACTGATGCAACACAGAGACACAGTTGCTTCAGTATTCCAGATGCTTCTCAGTTGTAGTAGCAACAAAAATAGATGAGAGGGAGTTGCAGTGCTGATGCAGAGTTGGAA
>APFE030144938.1:577-19955 GCA_000404065.3 Pinus taeda | reverse complement strand
CTAGCAGCACCTCTCCCATGGAGTCCAGCGGGGGCCCTGCCCCCCCTTAAACCCACCTCCGAAGGTCTTTGCGTTCAAAGCAATGATTGCTGCAAGCTCGAAGCACCCTCCATCGGCTAATCAGCAAAAATTTGTCAAGAACTTAGACACTATCCCCACGATTGCCCTTCCTGAAGAAGAAACATGCAAAGCTACTCTGAATCTTGCTGAGAGAGGGTTAATAGGCCAGTTTATGGGCCTCTGGCCTTCCCCCAAGTCGGTGGAGGACTAGACTCAAAGAAATTGGTCTCCCGTGATTAAAGAGGGGGTTAAAAGCCATTTTGTGGGCAAAGGATTCTTCGTATTCGTCTTCGAAAACCCGGATGATAGAAGCCTAATCTTTAGAAATGGTCCTTATTTTATGGGTCCGCAAGGCCTATATCTTAACAAATGGTCCCCTGATTTTGATCCCTCCCAGGATGTTCCCTCTACTGTCCCGGTTTGGGTGCGACTTCCCCATTTGCCTCTCCACTGCTGGAACCAAAAAAATCTTTAGATCATTGGTAACGCTCTAGGAAAATACATAGATCAAGCAGCAAGAAAAGACTAGTACTCATGCACCCGAATTTGTGTAGAGGTTGATCTAGAAGAGGGTTTGCCTGAAGAAATTAAGCTCACTATTGTTGGGTGGACTCACATCCAGGAATTGGATTACGAACAACTTCCGTTCAAATGCAGACACTGCCATGGTCATGGTCATTTTGCAAAGCACTGCAAGAAAAAGGCAGAGGAGCAGGCAGACAAAATAAACGAGGAACAATGGATAGTAGTCCAAAAAACTGCCCATCAAAAAAAGGGAAATGGCAAAGGGAACACGTTCGAAGCTCCAAACAATTCCAAGCTTAATCAAGAAAAGGATGCAACCCCGAATGACGCAGAAAAAGCAACCCCGAACGATGCAAAAAATGCCTAGATCAAACCAGCAAGCTCGATCCAGGAAAACCTAGAACACATAGAAGTCCCTCCTCCCAACAAAGATGGAGAAGAAGCTATACAGGTCGAGGCCTCACAAGGTAGCCCTCCAACCCATTTTATGCTGAAGTAACAAGAAAAAAACCAGTAGATAGCTTGGGTTCTTCAGAGGACGAAACCTTCGAGCGTCCTTCCAAAAGAGCAGGCAGGAAATCCTGCAAAGAACTAAGGGAAGAGGAGGTTGAACGACTCAAAGTTCAAGGAAGCCAGTCTACCATAGAAATGTCCATTGGAAGAAACACCAGACCAAGGCCTTCTAAGAGAGGCCCTATCCCTCCCTCAAGTAAATTATGAAGCTCGCCTCTTGGAACTATCGAGGATTGGGGAACGCCTCTAAAATTGAAGTATTCATGGATCTACTGAAAATAGAACCCTCAGACATCCTCATGCTCCAAGAGACGAAGATAGAAGGGCGATCTCTTCTAGATATCAGTTAGTCAAGATGGAAGAAAAACGGAGGCAAAGCAGTAAGTTCAAGGGGATCCTCCGGAGGGCTGGCGATTCTTTGGAGAGAAGATTTTTTTTTGCTAAGAAAATCTCATGAAACCCAACACTGGATATTCACGAAGCTAACACATTATGCAAGTAAGTTCAATATCTCTCTGTTTAATCTTTATGTCCTTGTCATATACTCTGAAAAACGAGAATGCTGGAACTCCCTCTCAGCATTTTTAGAACAGCATAATCCAAGCAATATTATCATAGCAAGTGATCTCAATATAGTCTTGAAAACAAAAGAAAAGAGGGGCGGCTCCAACAGCAGAGATCCTATGCTGGCCTTTGTGGAGGATCTCTCTCAGCAATGGCATCTTTTAGACTTCAATCCCGTTCGCAACCTATTCACTTGGTCCAACAATATATCTGGGCCGGATCATATTTCTGCTTGCCTGGATCGATTTCTGGTCCAAGGCGCCCTTATGATGAATAAAAAGATAATCAAGACCAAAATTCTACCTAAGCTGACCTCTGATCACAAGCCGATTCAGCTTCTCCTAGAAGATGAAGAAGATCTTGGCCCTCTACCATTCCGCTTCAACCCCTTATGGATTGAGAGAGAAGGATTCACCGATACTATGAAAGAACCCTGGGCCAAATCCTTCTCAGGGTCCTCAAGTTATGTTTGGGAGAAAAAACTTAAGGCCACAAAACATGCTCTGAAGGAGTGGGTAAGGAAACCAATTCCTACTCCAACTAGCATAAGAAAAGAAGCAGTGTATACTTTGGAGACCTTGCAAACATAAATGGAAAACAAAGAGATCACAGCGGACCTTTTGGAACAAGAAATTAAGGCCCAATGCTCAACTTATCGATCCTTCCGAAAAGAAGAAGAATATTGGAGAATCAAATCCAGGAGTTTGTGGCTAAAAGCAGGGGATCGGAACACCTCCTTCTTCCACAGACAATATAGAGCCCGGTTGTCCAGGAATCACATCTCAGGAATAAAGACAACAGAGGGCCATGTCAGCAAAGGCTTCACCCAAGTCAAAGCTGTTGCGGATAGCCACTTCAGGAATTTATATAGTGAGGGAACTCAGGCCTCCGAGGAGGAAACATCAGATTTCCTCTCTAACATTCCACATCTAATCAAATCTAAAGATAATGCTGCTCTTACCAGCGAGGTAACAGAGAAGGAAATCATCCAAGTTATCTGGTCTATGGAATCAGACAAGGCTCCGGGTCTAGACGGATTTACAATTCACTTCTATAAAGCCTGCTGGAATATCATTAAACTTGATCTCCAAAAAATGATAAAGAGGTTCATGAGAAAAGCTAAGATCGGTGGAGGAACCAACTCCACTTATCTAGCCTTAATCCCCAAAGATTCCAACCCGGAAACATTTGCTAGATTCAGACCCATATCGCTTTGTAACGCATCTTATAAAATTCTGGCCAAACTGTTAGCAAACAGGATCAAGCCTCTACTCAAAAGGCTGATCTCTAGTCCCCAAGGAGGTTTCGTGGAAAGAAGGCATATCCTCGACAATGTCATTCAAGTCCAGGAGACAATCCATTCCAGCAAAAAGCGAAAAGAGAAAGGTATGTTGATTAAATTAGATATGGCGAACGCGTTTGACAGAGTTAATCGCTCTTTCCTCATTAAGGTTCTCCTCTCCTTCGACTTCTCTTCCCATTTTGTCCAGCTTATAAATGCCTGCATCAATAACCCGTGGATCGCCCCCCTTGTCAATGGTCGTCCCTTAAATATTTTTCAAGCTCGGAGAGGCATCAGGCAGGGATGCCCTCTCTCCCCCTTCCTATATATCTTAATGGCCAACTCCCTCAGTAGAAAACTCACAGCTAAAAGAATTGTTGGCTCCCTCCCTGGCCTCAAATCCTCCTCAGTTGTTCCTCTGAACCATGCGCTCTTTGCAGATGATTCACTTCTCCTCGAAGGTGCGTCCACCAGAATTGCCAAAGCCTTTGACTTAGTCCTAAAAAGCTACTGTAGAGTTTCAGGATCACTTGTCAATGAGAGTAAGAGCGGAATCTACAGCTGGAACACAGATCAACATGAGCTCTTAAGCATCTCGAACCTCCTGGGGTTTAGAGGAAATGCTCGCTGGGATCGGATTAAATACCTTGGTCTCCCCATCACAAATGGAGCCAATAGAAGATCGCTATGGACAGACATCATATGTAAAATCAAAACAAAATTAATAGCTTGGGGAGGCTTCTGGTTAACCAAAGGAGGTAAAGTCATTTTAATCAAGTCACTGTTGTCAGCGCTCCCAATTTACCAAGCCACATTCGTACTAGCCCCCATAAATGTTATGGAGAAGATATCTAAACTTTTAAGAGACTTTTTATGGCAGGGGGCGAAAGGTAATGAAAGAAAAATGTATTTAGTTAATTGGGATCTGGTAAAAAGGCTAATCGTTGAGGGTGGCCTCCAAATTCGAGATCCCTCCCTCGTTAACCTGGCGTTGGGAGGAAAGCTCTTGTGGAAAATGGCTCATGAGCCCAATCACTCAATTAGCACTACATTGTTGTCAAAATATGCCCATAATTCGTCTTTTAGAAACCTGCAATTCAATTCCTCTATCAACAGTACGCAGGTCTGGAGTCTATGTTGTAAAAGCAGTATTTTCTTTAAAAAATTTATGTACAAAGTGCCGGGCAATGGCAAGCGAACTAAACCGTGGCAGGACAGAATAATGGAGTGCGATCCTTTGGAGGGGAACAAAGATATTGCAGATATCAGAGATTGGTTGATACGTGCATGCATAATCAGCGTATACGATCTCTCAGTTTGGGATCACCAGGGAGAATGGGCCGGTTGGGACTTCCATGGTGTCCTTGCTTGGTTAACGCCCCAAAAAAATCTGCTTGATGAGCTGCTAGAAGGCTCCACACCTGAAAACTGTTATATGAAAGACAGTTGGGCTTGGGGACAGTCAGGCACATACACTACAGCAGCAGGTTATAAAGCTCTTCAGGACCCGGGAACAGCAGTCACTCTCCGGCCTTTTGGAAACTACTCTGGGACAATCTAGCTCTTCCTAAAGTGAATTTCTTTTTCTGGACGCTGGTTCACAACAAACTTCTTACAGGAGACAATCTAGAGAAAAGGAACATTGCAGGGCCCCATAGGTGCGAGCTATGCAGAAGAAACCTTGAAACTGCCCAACATTTATTTCTGGATTGCAATTTTGCTAAGGAAGTGTGGGGTCTCACTCTTTTGGATCTTCAGATTCCCGCTTTCCCTCAGAGTACTGTTGCTGAACTGTTCGCTTCTTAGAGCAATTTCTATCCTCATAGCATCCCCATCAAATCCTTCTAGCATAAAGTATGGACAGCGATCCCCAAATTTGTTCGCTGGCAGCTATGGTTGGCTCGTAATGATCAAATCTTCAATGGAATTCAACACTCCCCTCTTCAGGTAGCATCTAAAGCTAAAGCATTCCTCTTGGAAGCAGCCCAACAATAGTTTTTCAAAGAAGATTCAATGCTCCTTTCGGAAGAAAGGAGATGGCTTTGCCCCCTTGATCCTTCTCCTCGAAAGATCCTCCTCACTCCCTAAACAACAAATCTGGAATGGCGAATAAGAGACCCTGACGATTATTTCATAAACTGGTGGAGGTCCAAAAACCTTACCACAATATTTTTTGATGGGGCCTCCAAAGGAAATCCTGGGAACGCTGGTGCTGGAGGGGTCATTTATTCATCGGACGGGAGTTCAAGAGACTGCTTCTACTGGGGTTTAGGCCAGAAAACCAACAACCAAGCATAGATTTTTGGTCTTCTCGAAGCTTGTCTTATAGCAAGAGAAAAGGAGGTTAAAGACCTCCAAGTCTTTGGAGATACAGAGATTCTAATAAAAAAATTAAACACAGAGGACCTCTTCAGCGATGCTAGTCTCAACAAAATTCTGGGCAGATTGAAAAGAGTCCTTCAAGAATTCACCTCCTACAAGTTCTATCACATTCTCATAAACATGAATGGTGAAGTGGACCAGATGGCGAACAAAGGATGCTCTCTCATGAAAAGGCAGCTATTTATAAACGACGACAATTCCTTTCAAATTCCTTGAAAATGTTGTAACTTAAAAGCTGAATTTGCTGGTTGTTTTATTTGTAACTAGGGCTGCCTTGGCAAAGACCCCTCCTATCTTTTTCAAATAAATAAAATTCATAACCGTTACAGTTAAAAAAAAAAAAATAGGTGGCAGAATTTCCCTCATAAAAGGAAAATTGACTCATTGGTAGGCTACAGTTACATGATATTTCCAAGTGTTATGAAGAATCATTCGATTGAGATATTCAATGAGCATTTTCAGGCAACTAAGAGCATTCAAAGAATACAACTAGAAAAATATGCACCAATTTTGAAATTGTTAAAGATTTCAAACATAAATATTAGCAGTCAAAGAAGGATTATGGAGATTCCAAGGCAGAGTATTTTCATCAATTCCAAATTTCCTGCAATTATTCAGAGATTCTTTTTATTTTTAGTTTAAATTTTAGGATTTTATTCCAGAAATATTGTAACAGTTTAGGAGAGATTATTCTATATATTATTTGATTGTGATTGTAAAAGGGTTGTCTTTTGGATGCCAAAACTTTTCCGCTTTGTAAAACTTTGATTACATAATTCTTATTGAAGCCTTTCGGCTCTAGTTTATTGCAGAACTTGTGTTTCCTGTTGTTTTTCTAGTACTTTCATACTCTCTTTCTGCACATGTTCAAGTTTGCATAGAAGATTCTGGATAAGGATATATTGAGTATCAATATTTCTAAAATCCCCTGCAAAATTATAATAATTTAAAGAGATTAGTTTATTAGACTATTTGTCTGAGATAGCTACTATACATATCTACTAATTATTTCCTTTTTTCATCCTCTATAATGTGTTTTGTTGGGTTGTAGAAGTTTTCTACATGCATCCAAATCTGCCTGATTGAGTAAGTATTCAGTTTTATTACTTAATTATTAGGAATATCCTTATATTCTTCTATCATTTTATTTATAAATCATGTTATTCTATCAAGCTGGAAGCTGAGACCTTGAGGAAGGACTGTGTAACGGGGGTATCTATTCATGAACAGGGATTGTGAAATAATCAGCAACCACCCAAACTAAATCATAAATCTAGCCATTGTGCTTCATAAGTTGTTGTTCAGTGACAGTGAACAACGTTAAAAAGGCCTCGTAACAACTGAGGGAGCCCCCTCTAGTTCAAGGGCCAACTTGAACCTAAAGTCTAGTTGAGTTGTTTTCCTGGCGTAGTTTTGCAGCCAAGGACTACCTATGAGAAACAGGTACAACAGAGCTTAAACATGGTATGAATTTAAAGATGGAAATAATGGTAGGCGGCCGAGTCATCCCCATACTATTTCTTTTCCTACTGCTACTAAAATTGGATCGCAACATATTAGAAAAAACCAGAACACATCATCTAATATGAGAAGATGCTTTAGTTTGCCTTATGAGAAGATGCATTAATCTGCCTTACCTTTGTCGACTTCTCCCTACACAATCTCCATTGGTTGGTGCTCAACCTAGCCGAGACTTTAGACTCTGACGCGCAGTGACAGGGTAAAGAACTGTTACTCGTGCCTCTTCTACTTGTGCTAGTGGTGGTTATATATATGTAATTGAGTCTAAATCAGTCTTACTGAAATATAAACTCTAAGGTCGATTGGAGGTACAAATGAGAGGAAAAAAATATGAAAGCCTGGTTGGGTATCCATCAACATGACTATGGATGCCTTATGAGTCTTTTGTAGACCATTTCGAACTATCCAGAGCAATAATACGCGTACTACATGCAGGCGGAATGGGTGCTACGAATATTTTATTCCATAAAGCCCCCGATGTTTTTTTTATTTTCTTCCCTTAAAAAGTTTTTGAATTACAAACTAATATTTTTATTAATATATTTAATATTTATGACTCATACTTTTTCTTAGTCTATTTTACTATTTTACAGAGTTCCAGAGGTGTGAGAACTACTGTTAGGAAACGATGGGAATGATTTATGTGTGCGCTTGGATTTCTTTCCAACTCCAGATACTGAAATATTTTCTTTGTCAATGATTCAAGTACCCCTCTAACATATGCATAATCAACAGAGTTGGCTTGAAAACTGAGTCAACATAGATTCGAACATAGATTCAACCTCGTGAGTTTTTTAGAGTGTTGGTCTGATTGTACATAAACATGGTAACGTACACTTCTAGCTTCTGGAAACAAGGATGATCCCTCACTCGTGAGACATCGGTTTGACATGAAGTAAGCACTAAGAACTGGACGCCTTTGTTGCTCTCTTAAAAAAATAAATAGATTTGAAGCATCCAATGTTTGCTGCATGAAATATGTGGATTTACTTATGTCATTTGGACTTGTTGCAGTGCTTTGTGTTTTTTGTAATAACCATATGGTTGAATGTTACAGGTGCAATTCCCAGGTCAGTAATGTTGTGGGGTTCTTCATCCCTCTCACGCTTCATGGTGTTTGGTTGTTTCTTTAATGGTTTGTAGACAACCGTCCCACCATTCTATTAATACCCCATTGTCGTCACTTTCACAGTGGATGGGTTTCCAATGAAAGAAATGTGTCCATCTTGCCAAACCAAGTTCATGCCACACTTGCCTAGAAAAACATTTATCTACTTTATCTATAATGGTCCTCTAAATGTTGTCTCTCATCTCTATTTTATCGAGTGGTCAATATTTTTTCGATATATTTCAGCGTGCAAACCATTTTTGTATTGAAGTTACCGATAATCATTCTTCTTTTCTTGTGTCTTCTTGCAAATTTGACTAGGCATTCTCTTGCAGGCCATTTCAACTCCTTTATGTATAGTATCAACCTTCATATGGCCTCCAGTTCCCATGAGTGGAAACTTGTTTCAACGAGCATAATCTAGTATGTTGTTGATATTTTCTTTGTCAAACTATATAAGAATCAGTGTGATTAGTTTTTGGAATACATCCCAGTCTAAATTCTCTATTCTCCTACATCTATTTTGTGGGAGAAATCTTGCCTTCCAACTGTCTTGCAAAGTATTTCTAAGTGTTTCTCCCAATTGACCTTTTTTTTTTTAACTTGATGCTTAGGTAATTATATTCCTCCATAGTCTCAAATGTCTCTTTTTTAATTCGATTTGAGGGATGAATTGATGTGTGTTTGAGAGAGAAGATGAGCAATTTAGTCTTTTCAGTGTTACCTTCCATGCCTAATTATTTGTAGAATGTTTTCAATGCTTGAAGGTGTTCTTGTAGGATATTTAATGTTTTTCCTACTAGAATGATGTTGATGACATGTCGTAGAATTTTGATAGTTATGCATGTGATGTATGCTCCCACCTTAGCTTAACCCCTCTACCCTTCATTTACCCATTGTTGTAGTTTCTCAATGTACAATCTGAATAGTTTGCATAGCTTGCAGGACAAAGGGTAGCCTTAATTCACCACATTGTCATTGTTAAAGCTTCCTGACATGTCTCCTCGGGTCTTTTCTTTAGCCTTGACCTACTCATACAGTCTGTTTACCTCTACTCCCCATTTTTTTGAGATTGCTGACTCCAAGAGCCTCTCCCATAATTTCAACCTTGGAACTAATGTTTGTGCTTTCCCAAAGTCTTAACACCATCAAAATTATGTCTTTGCCATTCCACATTTTCTCTTACCATGCTGCTTAGAGTGAAGCCGCATTGGTCTGAATGTTATTTGGCCTTTGACGAGCTATTTTTTTATATACATAGAGAGAGAGAGATTCAATAATGTTTTAAAGATCCTTTTGGCCTGGTATCAAAGAATTCTTATGTTTTTTCTTGTCTATTGTCTATGTAAAGGTAGGGAGAGAGATCTAATCATTTTTAAGAGCCCTTTGGCATGGTATAAAGTTATACTTGTGCCTTTTATTTTTATTATGTTTTCTATGTGTATACGGTTTGTGCTAATGAATTGATAGGGAATAACATCAGTGAATCTCAGTTGGTACAAATTAAGGTAATCCTAATATATGTACTTTTGTGATGTGTTTAGTTTTCATTCCTAGCTTTTCTTTCCCTTTAATCTTATGAGTAGTTTATATGTATTAGTGGCATTATCTAATTCGTATTTGTTTCTTCCCTTTGTGTGTTATATCTAGATGGGCTTTCACATAATTTAGCCACCTTTTACATACACTGTTGTGGAGTCCTTGTCATTAACAAAGGCATTTTCCCTTTTCCGACAAGCAGACTTGAGGCATATCTGTGTGGTGCCTAAAGAGCACGGGTAATTGTTCATAGACATAATTACTTGAAATTTTGTATTCTCAGTCACTCATCATTTTTGTTGACAATATCAAAGGCTTTCACATAATTTAGCCATGTTTTAGAGTAAGACCATTGCATAGTGTAATGACAAATATGTAAGACCTCCATAATGTCACACACTGAGCAGCATTGCCTTCTTTAGGTTTGAATTCATAAGCTATAAGTCTTTCAAACTTATTCCACATTTGGATATTTTGTGGTGGTTCTCACTCCCATTTTCTCTCATTTTCTTTCTTTTGCAGAGAGCCTGATTATTGTAATCTTCTTCTAAAATCAAAAGAATAAACAATAATAAATTCAACGCTAAACATGATGACAACTATTTGATTTCATTATTAGCTACATTTCAAACAATCGACTCACTAGAAAGATACCTACAACATTTGTCAATTTAAAGAAAATGGGGACATTGTAAGTAGTTTTGTTATTTTTTTTCCCATTGTAGGTTAGTTACAAAGTCAGGATATCTATAATGAATTAGACAAAATTTCAAAGTGAATATGGCTATCATCAAAAGGACACACAATCTCAATGGTCTCTATAGTAATATTTACCTTATTGTTTGTTTTGCAGTTGGGTTTATAGCAACAACGTTACTGGAAAGATACAAGATTTTATTGGTAACTACTGAAACAAACTTAGTGATGTGTGTGATTGCTTTTTTGTGAAACAATAATCATTTTCTGGTATCCTCAATACAGTGTATCATTTTTGGGTATACACTAATTATACACTGTTGTTTTTAAGATTCTTTTTATATTTTAGATTAGTTAATTAGTCTATAAATTTACGATTTTCATTTTAGACTTTGCAATTTGTTTTATTATGATTATATGGTTTTATATTGATTATAATTTAAGAAATGTTGTATCACTTTATGGCAGCACATATTTTTTATCTCCATCTTTATCTTGAAGAAGGAAAACCATAATTGTTGGTATCATAGCCATCTATGTTAAAATGAGCACCTACTTCCAATTACAAAGATTGAAGAGTTGCCAAAGAAAATGTGAGCCTACTATGAATATTTTGTAGGATTAATTTTCAATAATTTATCCTCTTATACCCCCAAGAGTTATTTTGTGTGTCCTAAGTGCCACTTTTGGTTTTGTGGGTAACGCTATGAGTAGATACTGCTTGTTTTATTTTAATCTTTATTGTATTTGTCTTCAATATCTTGTTGTCTAATTATTTTTGAAGTAAAATGTGGTTCTTTCTTTACGTTTAATACTCTTTATGGCATGCTCCATATTCAAATTGAAATTTCAATTCAAAATCTCTTAAGTCATTCAATAATGACGCCTCCTCTGTAGCATATTTGTATCATAAACAAACCAGGATCAACATGTGCAAGACCACAAATGTCAAAGACCCAAGAGTGGAGCTTTAGGTTGTTCTATCAATAATGCATTGGAAACTCAGATATCTATGTACAATTGATCCGAGGCTTCGAACTTCATGTCCTCTACTGTCACAACTGCATTTTCATGGTTGTAAACGTTGGAGTATGGTGGAGCTTTAGGTTGTTCTATCAGTAATGCGTTGGAAATTCAGACATATATGTACATTTGATTTGCTTTCATGAATAATCATCGGTCTTTGACACAAAGCACTCTCTTGCTCTAAATCTATACTTAGGCGGTTGATTTGGCCATCCAAGGCAGGCACTTGCTCCGTGCAGCCCCCTTGTTAAACAATGAAATTTGTGAAAAAAACGTCATTATAATAATATGAGTGAAATATAGTAATTTTCAATAGAAATGAGTGGAAGGAGATAAAATGGTAACAATGTGATCTAATTTCTAATAGAGGGCGTGAATATATATTTAGTTATCATTTTTTAATTAAAAATAAACGATTAACAAATATTATTATTTTTAAATAAAATAATTTTATAATAGATTGTGTTTTTTTTTTATAATAATTTAATAAATAAATTCAATATAAACCAATTAGCTTTGATTTAAATTTAGATTATTATATATTATTACAACATTATAAAAAATCTATATTACAAAACACATAAATTTAACTTTGATATATGTATATAATACAATAATATTTTAATAATCAAATTTACATAATTGATCAAAAATCACTACACAACCCATAAATTTAAGCTTGATTTAAAATTTGTATGTAATAAAATGATGTTTTAATAATCAAATTTATATAGATTATAGAAAATTCATTACGAAACACATTAATTTTTTATTTTGTATTTAAATTATTTGAACCTTGAGTTGTAGGCTAGTTGGGTTTAGTCCCTACCATGCCACAAGTTCAAATTTCATGGAGAGGAGTTGAGGATGAAAACTACTTGGGTAATCAAACTTCCAAATGGCATGCACAATCCTGATGATATCCATCTTATTGTGGATGGATGAATCTTCTTCCATCCAGTTTTCAAAGGTCATGCACAATCCTGATGATAAGCATCCTGTTATGGATGGATGAATCTTGTTTTCAAAGGTCATGCACAATCTTGATGATAAGCATCCTGTTGTGGATGGATGGATCTTCTTCCATCCACTTTCCAAAGGGCATGCACAATCCTCATGATAAGCATTCTATTGTGGATGGATGGATCTTCTTCCATTCAAAATTCTGATGATATCCATCTGATTGGTGATAGATAGATCTTCTTCCATCCAATAAATGTGCTAGCTAGTCACCACAAAAAAAATACAAATTACTAAGATCTCTGTCAAAACTCTCTGACAATGTGTAAGTATGTCCATTCTCAATTTGGAGTTGACACGTGTTCCTATTAAGATAGATCTTCTTCCATCCAGTAAACATCCTAGCTAGTCACCACAAAAAAAAAATAATACTCCAAAAAAAAAAATACAAATTACTAAGACCTCCGTCAAATATGCTCTCATGTGTAAGTACGTCCATGCTCAATTTGGAGTTGACACGTGTCCCTATGAAAATAAAAATAAAATATTATTTAAATAAATCCACCTTTTTTTCCCTAGGAAAATTCGTAATTTTATTAGAAATAACAAAATTACATTTTGTAGATGTTGAAGCCCATATTCATAAGCAGGTCAAAACTGTTCTTCAAAAAAAGAAACCAGAAAGAAAATAACCAGAAAAATAATGTACAATTGGGGAGAAAGTTATGCTTTTCTCCCTTTTTTCTTCTCAACCTTTCACCACTCCCCTTGAGTCGGTAAGGATGAAAACAGTACGAGTGAGGTTTCCTCCTCTGGGCGAGGATTATCCTTGTCTAAATCGGAGTGGTCTGAAGACTGCAGTCTTTTGGCTCCACTAGTATCCATTGAATCTGGTATCTTCTCCAGCAAAGAGTCCATCAGATCTTGTGGTACAGATTCCACTGTTTCTAGCTTCTTGTGGATTTGATTGTTCTCTTGGGGAATGTGATGTTCCTTTTCCGTTTCTTCTTCCTCAACAGGGACATCTTCAAGGGTTGGTGCAGGGAATTGCCATCCCTTGGGTTGTTTTCCTGCTTTCTTCTTCCTACGCGTATCTTTTTTGGCTTCTAGGCATGTGTTTTGAAGATGCCCTGTTTGGCGACAAATTCTACATCTGAATGCAGTATTTTCATAATCTATCCAGCAGCTCTATTTATACTTGAGTTGTATTTGGTCTGGCAGCCCTTTACTAAGGTCTACTTCCACACACATGCGTGCGAATGTATAAATTCCTTCCTTTGTTCTTTCTGTATCCATTTTAATGAATCACCCAATGGTGTTGCCTATAGTAGTTAGGACTTGAGAGCTCTAGAAGTGTAGTGGTAGGTTGTGAAGACAAACCCAGATCGACATCCGAGATACAACCATTGTGTTTGGATCAAATTCTAGGAACCATGGAGTCATGAAGAGACCTGTGGATCCCATAAACCATGGTCCTGCCCTCATAATGATGTCCCTTTCCTTTGTTGTATGAAATTTTACAATGAAGAAGCTTTTGGCATAGAGTCAAATGTCACATGTATTGGTCCAGGTTCTAAAAATCCAAAGGAAAACGTCCATAGACTTGGGCCAGAAACAGTTGAATCTGCAAATTGTTGCTTGTTTTTCGAATTTAGAACAATACTCATATGTTTCTAATATATCCATATTTATTTCTGGCATGTAGCTCAGTTGTTCCACAATGTATGGTGTAGGTGCTAAGCCAACTTGATTTGTTGTGTTTGTGGCTGGTTTGTTTCCTTCAAGAATGTCTTTGAAGGATAAACCTGCATTTTTTTGTTTTTGATGTGTTTCTGGGGTTTTTGTTGTGCTGCTACCTATGCCATTGCCTGAGGGATTTGTTTTGTGATGGTTTGCCCTGCCTCCCCTGAGCCGCAGGTTGAGCGTGATGGTAGACTCAGATAGGATTTTGTAATCCATAAGGGTTTTGTAGTCTTGGAGTACTCAACCTCCAAAAATTAAAACTTGTGATCTTGTAGCGTAACCAGTGTATTGATAGATGTTGTTCTTCAAGAGCAGCACTGATTTGGTGATCTGTACCCAGGCCAGATGTGTCCTCCCAGATGGGGTTTTTATAAAAACTTGAAATGGATGAGGGCTTATTAGCAATTCTGATTCTGGTTCTATCTGAGGGGGTGAGATCTGGTCCCGACAGGGTTGTTCCTGATGCTCTGTTGGGTAAAATCCTATTAGTCGTGCTTTTTTCCTCATTGTGGTTTTTGCAGGCTCCTTTCTATTGTCCGCATAACTTCGAGGGTCTCAAGAAACCCTAGAAAATGAGCCCCGATGGTCGACATTCTTTTCCGTGATGCAGACAAAGGCTTCCTCCAGAATTGACCACAAGGGCAGCACATTACCCACTGTCAAAATCTTTCCGCAGTAAACAAAATGTCTCGGCAACAATGAGTGCCTGAAGATCACCTTGTTGAGAGGCACGCTGCGGCCAGGATCGTGTATGATGCCCGTGTCATTTCCCCTGATAAAGCCCTTGCGCTCACCAAAGTCGAGGCTTCTGAAAGGAACAGGTTCCTTCCTGTGATGGATGGGGGGTTTGAAAGAACCTGCTCCTTTTCCCTTTCCATATCGTTGACCCCGAGGATGCTCTGCAACCTCTTCAGTGACAGTTACCCCGGCCTCCACCACTAGTTTAAATTTCATATCAACATCATCTGTCTCCAAATGGAGAATCATTGAGGTGCCCTTATGGGCCATCGACAAATTCACTTTTGCACTACCCTCCTCAGTCTCATCACAGACCATAACCTCGGTAGCAACGAACTTCAAATGGGCATGAAGGATGAGAGGGAGCTCTTGGTCATCCTTATGCTTGAGATGATGATGGGGTTTCAAAACAGAGAGCGTCTATAGCTTAGCCACAACACCGTTGTAGCTTAGTCGCAACACCGTTTCCCTTACTGTTCTTTGCCGCGTCTGCCACATTCTCCAAAGCCATTTTTTCCTCCGATAGCATGTGTGTAATTCTGTCATCATCCTTTTTAATAAATCCACCTATCTGAATATAAACTTCATTTATATTTATATTTAAAAAATAAATGTTAAAAATATATATTTTAATATATAAATAAATATTACCTAAATTATGATATAATATTATAAATAATATTTAAATACTTAAAAATATATATAACATTTAAAAATACAATTTAAATAATGAAAAATTACACATTATATTTTCCACTCCAAAATAAATTTACACTCACAAAAATTTAATTTTTTTAATCCATCAACTTCGAAATATTAAATTAATGATTAAAATAAATATTAGATGATTACTTCTCGCCTTCACTACCATATGGATGAACGAACTACCTCATGTTGCCAGTCCAAGTCGTGGTGAGCATCTCAATGCCCACACCATCTTCACCATGTAACCTGAAAATGACGTTGCATTTAACAAGTGGACATTAGCAAGTGAACCTTGTGAGTAGAAAACGATAAAATTAGGGGACCTTCTTTGGACCCCGCTTGCCCCTCTTCAACCGGTAGCTTGACGTCACCATTAAATTCTAATCGCTATGCAGAATGTGACGTAACCGCCATTTCCAAATTTAGCAGAAACTGCGGCTCGGACTACTTCAAAAGGACAGAGAAAAAAACCAAACAAAACAAGACGGGCCGAACAAAGGACTCGGGGATTCGATCTCGGTTTCTTTCCATTCCAAACCAATCTCCACGTCGGGGGTTCGAATCCTGTGGATAACTAGTCTGCATAAAATACGGACGCCTACTTATGCCCTGCTTTACGAGACGGTCCCCGGCGCCTATCTCCCCATGATGACGAGTTCGAATCCTCCCCAGATTTGCGAGGTCGAATTTGCAGCCTGCGAGTTCTGCGGGCTGACGGAAGAGTGTACGCTGGCTTACATAGCCCGCGTGAGGGAACGGTTCTACGGGCGCTGGGTCTGCGGGCTCTGCGGCGAAGCTGTGAAGGACGAGCTCTGTAGATCAGATTCGCTTACTGGAATGGAAGAGGCCATGGACGCCCATATGACCTTCTGCAAACAGTTGAGGCCTAACCCTGCTTCGCGTCTTGTTGGGGCCATAAGGCAGCTGCTCAGGAGGAGCCTCGACTCCTCATCGCCGAGAGGAGGCCTGAGATCAAGTCCCGGTAGCCCCTGTGTAGTCGTAGTCAAGGAGAATGCTGGCCCTCTGGGACTTGCGTGTGCTACGGGCTGCTAATTTAAATTCCATGAATTTATATTAGTGCAATATAATTATACTTTTTAATTCAATCTAAAACATCAAAGAAAATTACATTCAAAAATATCTAAAATTCTTATGGTTTAATCATTATATAAAATTATAATTTAAAAATGTGATAAGTAATAATTTCAATTTTCGCTGATTATTTTTATGGTTTTGAATCGAATATATTTAATATATTAATTTTATTATGGAAAAGAATCAAATTTTTTGAGTTGTATATTAATTTAGGTACATCTTAAGTTTAGATCTAAGTTGGTATTATTGCTTTCCATAAGGATACTATTGCTTTTCATAAAGATTTCCTTAAGTATTAAAATAGGCTTCATTAAAATAAATATCATATTCAAATATTATGGGCAAAATCATGGGTTGTCAAAACTTGAGTCTAAAAATTATCAATTTTGAATTAATTTTATTTTTAATAATTTATTTATTTGCAAACACTCTTTGATGTGAACTCACTAGTTCAATTTCACATGGCCTTTAGATATATTCGATGTGACCAAAAAAGAAAAAGATTCATGGTATTGACCCATAATATTGAGAAACTATAATACTAACCCATGATATTCATGTGAAATAAGTTATTCAAAAAATATATTTTTATTATTCAATATTTTTTTATTTTAATTTTATTATTATTATATATTTTACCAATTAAATAAAAATTTTTACCTAACCTATCAAACATTACATATTATATTTAAATTTCTGTTATATTATTTTATTTATTAGCTTTGATCACATGATAGTTTAATTCCCTATATCTATCTCTTTAAAAATTCTTACATATAAAACAATTTCAATAAATTTTTATTTTTTTAAGGAATTTTAACCAAGTGTTTTCGACTTATTCTATCAATAACTTGGATTTGTATGGTGATAATCATTTTATATCAAAATACTTTTTAATAAAAATCACAATTTTATTAAAAATTTATTTTCCATTCATAAAAAAACCATTTCTTTTTACCATACCATTATTATTGCTCCTCAAATATAAATTAAATAAATATAAATTTTATTTTTTTATAAAGATGCCACATTGACAACGACACCATTCACATAAATTTAAAAAAAAAAATTCAAATTTCATGTGAAATGCCCTCCATTAAACTTTTGGTGTGGGGCCCCTATGTTTTTTCCCTACACTTGAAAAAGGATTGGAAGCACGCTGTGACATGAAAGCCGAACTTTAAAACCAGTCATTCGAAAAAAGAAATTTAAAAGATGCTTGTAAGTCAAACTTTGTCCCTCCGTAATCAATGGAGAGGTACAAAGTATCTAATTTTCTTTAGTGGAAAATTAAAGATTTAAAGCGTGGTAATAATTAATTAATAATAATAATATCTATTTTTAAGGTCACAGCGAATTTAGATATCAAATTGGTGTATGAGACTACTTTATTGGTGGGACAAGGGTTAACTGATAATAATAATAATATCTATTTTTAAGGTCAAAGCCAAGCCAGACACCAAATTGGTGTATGAGACCCCTTTGTTCGTGGGACAAGAGACCCACTTCCAATAATAATAATATCTATTTTTAAGGTCACAAAGAAGCCAGATACCAAATTGGTGTATGAGACCCCCCTATTCGTAAGGGTTAACTAATAAATAATAATAATAATATCCATTTTTAAGGTCACAGTCAAGGGAGACACTAAATTGGTGTATGAGATCCCCCTGTTCGTGGGACAAGGGAAATTGGTGTATGAGACCCCCCTATTCATGGGACAAGGGTTAACTAATAGTAATAATAATATCCATTTTTAAGGTCATAGCCAAGCCAGACACCAAATTGGTGTATGAGACCCCCTTGCTCGTGGGACAAGGGACCCACTCCAAATTGGTGTATGAGACAGACACCAAATTGGTGTATGAGACCCCCCTGTTCATGGGACAAGGGACCTTCTCCAAATTGGTGTATGAGACCCCCTGTTCGTGGAACAAGGGACCCACTCCAAATTAGTGTATGAGATAGACACCAAATTGGTGTATGAGACCCCCCTGTTCGTGGGACAAGGGACCCACTCCAAATTGGTGTATGAGACACCCTGTTCGTGGGACAAGGGACCCACTCCAAATTGGTGTATGAGACAAACACCAAATTGGTGTATGAGACCCCCCTGTTCGTGGGACAAGGGACCCACTCCAAATTGGTGTATGAGACCCCCTGTTCGTGGGACAAGGGACCCACTCCAAATTGGTGTATGAGACAGACACCAAATTGTTGTATGAGACCCCCCTGTTCGTGGGACAAGGGACCCACTCCAAATTGGTGTATGAGACAAACACCAAATTGGTGTATGAGACCCCCCTGTTCGTGGGACAAGGGACCCACTCCAAATTGGTGTATGAGACCCCCTGTTCGTGGGACAAGGGATCCACTCCAAATTGGTGTATGCGACAGACACCAAATTGGTGTATGAGACCCCCTGTTCGTGGGACAAGGGACCCACTCCAAATTGGTGTGTGAGACCCGTTGTTCGGGGTACAAGGGACCTACTTCCAGGTATAGTGATTTCACTGTTAAGTCTACAAAGACGTACATATTCTATCCCCTCTGAGTTTGAACCTATAACCTCTTAAGAGTAAACCCACACACTCTTTACGATCATATCCCTTCAGCAACACAATATAACTCGAAGAATCATTTTTCTTTCGTTAAGAAAAGGTGGTGCTCTTCATGAGTTATCTCACTAAAATCTGGATCATGAAACAACATATGAGCCTGCGGGCAAATTACACTCCTTCGGTTTGACGTAACGAAAGCCACTTGATTGGGAAAACATTTAACAAATAGATTTTATAATTTGTTTTAAGGGTTTTGAATATTTCTTTCGATTTATGAGTCTCTTTTATTTTAACATTTGATTGGCTGGTTAATTTTGATTACTTTTTAATTTTGAAAAGTAAATATTTATTTTTTAAGTT
>APFE030144929.1:0-11578 GCA_000404065.3 Pinus taeda | reverse complement strand
GGAGTCTAAGGGGTCATAATGTAATCAGAGCCGACATAACAATAATAATGTAAGGGCACAATAATAACAATAGTGGGCTTCTATGGGGCACAATAGTAACAATATCGGCACTGCATGGGTACATCAATATAATAAGTGGGTTGTACTAATAACAATAAGGGGTTACACTAATAGTATAGGGGTCTAACATTTTATTTTCAGTTAAATTTTATAAGGGATGAGGCAAACTGATCTATCAGGAAGTTCTTGTTACCATAATTGATCGACAACATCCCCGTGGAGCCAACTATTATCATCAAAAAAAAAAAAAATGATTTTTTTTTTCATAAAAATGTTGATAGCTACGTTGTCAGCATTTAAGGTTGTAATAAACAGGTTAACTTTCCTAGCAATGTTTCGGGACTCGATATAGTTGGAAAAAGAAAATATCGCTAACAATAAGGATAACATTGTTTCCTTATTTCTCTGATAGGCCAGTTGTCAGTGATTAAGTTATTTTTTGAACATTGGGAATGTTGATTGTGTTGACCACGTTAGCGTAAACATTTGAAACACATGCATCCTGACTATGATTGAAAGGGTAAAGTATGAAGGTTAAATCATGTTTACCAATGTAATTATTGAAGACCACGTGATCAATTTCCTCCGTAGTAAACGAACTCTGATCCGTAATGATGTTTGAAGGTGTAATATTAAGTTTTAACTTAACATAATTACATTCATTGTATTCTAACCTCATGCCATGTAAGCAGTTATATGGGTAAATTATCCGAGAGTTCCACTTGGAGATTGAAATTGTTTTCACAACAGGGACACAACATCGGATCCCAGGGATAGTATCAACCATAATGGAAAAGGGAGGCATGTTAAACTAAAATGAACCTAAAGCGTTAGACCTGTTAGATGTTTATCTTGATCTCCTACATTTTTTATAGCAAGCAAGGTGGAGTTGGTTTTTCTATTGATGTTTCGACTACCATGATTTGGTAGCCCAATATTTTGCAGCGGGGTTCAATGGAAGCCGGGTACAGGTGAGTGGATTAACGTTTGAAGTTACAGAGCACACAATTTTCAAAGCCACAACTCTGCCCATGGATGGTGACATGGTTTTTCACAACCATATTCTAGAAGGCATAGATATTTCGTCTTTCTTCAAAGAAGAACATGGAGTAGAGAACTGGAAAGTCACGGTTCATAAAAATTGGCTGCAAGACAAATGGTATGTTCCCTTGCGGCTTTTCCAACAATATTTTACTTGTGAAGGATGTTATAATAGGGTCAATTTGTATCATTTTTATTTCTTAGCACATTTGGATGGGCAAATTAAGATTAATCCCTGTTTCTACCTATTGGAAAGCCTCAAACACATGGCTACTAAGTTCAGGGCTAGGGTTAACCCTTCATCACACTTCGTATATCATAAAGCCATGATGAAGCTTCTAATAGAAATCCATTTAGCTAAGTTAGGGAGGACCTAGAAGCATTTCCTTTTCTAGGGAGGGTTCTAGCATTAACCTGCCAGGTGAAAAAGGGGAAGACCCCAAACCATCAGCAGGATGAAGAAAACTCAAACTCAGGTTTCTACTCAGACTCCTATCATTCATGAAGACTCTGAAACCCTGTCTACCTCATTTTCCCCATAGAATCCCAAGGTTTATCAAAGAAAGAGTACTAGGCTTCATAGCCAAAGCCCATACCATTTCAAGGCCCAAAAATCGACATAGTTTCTACTGATGTTTTAGCTCTACCCTTAGAGAATTCCCCTACAGACACATCTACTCCTAAAAATTTGAAGGGAAAACAACCATTGATAGAGGAAGGAAAAAACACACCAACACTTGAGCTTCTCAGACTAGGTAATAAGCACACTAGGCCAAAAAACAAGCTACAGTATAAAATCAAGCTTAAAAGCAACCCAGAGTTAGCTAAGCAAATCATTGGCATAGATATTGTGCCTTTAAAAGACTTCATTATCAATAAGAAGTCTATGAAATCTAAGAAGAGGCCTATAGAGTCTGAGAATAAGCTTAAAAACCATAAAGAAAAAAACAAGTTGCGAAAGAAAAGTCCATGGAGACTAGACAGAACCAGAATCAAAGATTGGACAAGTTGGATGTGTTACTTGAGGCTAAAAGTACCCTTAGCCAATATGTCAGGGTATGAGAAACATTTTTTGTCCACTTTTTTAAAAGAAAAACTTAGTTTTCATTTTGTTGAAAGTTGGCTTGCCACTTTTGTATGCGATATAAACATTGAGAAGAGTTGACAATACCTTTTTCAACATTTTTTGGAAGTCTAGAAGTGTGTTTGTCACCTATTTCGAATAAGATATGCATATTGGTTATAAAATGAATCCTACAAGAAAATGTCGAGAACGCGCCTATCAACAATTTTACAGAAAACAACCACACACATTTATCAACAAAGGAAACCTACAGCAAAAGGATGGCAACATGTTTATCAACGATTTTGAGGTGAAATAGAGATGTTGACATCTCCGTTGTTAGCAATATTCGAAAAGGTTGATCTCCCGATTGTTAGCAATTTTTCTAGAAAATCACAGAACAACAGAGCACATCCAGGAACAATGTTGATAGAGTAGACAAAGGGACCTATTTTAATTGATACGATGATGATAACCTATAGAGGAACTTGTTCTTTTTTCCAGACAATTAGCTGACTAGATCACTTTATTTTCGCCTACATAATAGCATATTTGCCTACATTTTTCTATGATTCATTAGATATTTTCTAAGTTTATTTTTATGCATGAACCTAAAGGATATTTTAAATATATCAGTATTGTAACTATGAGGATCCTATTATTTTGCAAACTGTTATGTGAAACTCTATAAATATAATTTATGAATAATGAAAAAGGGTTGGAAATATTTTGAAAATTTACTTGTAGTCTGGACATGTTTGAGCATCTTAAATGTATTTGCAGTGTTTGATGAGCAGCTTGTATAAAAATCATGTGTTTCATTTCCATGCTAGTATTCCTCTATTATTAATTTTCTCTTTCATGTCTGAAATGTTAGTTTAATGAGATTAGATTTCATGTGATGCTCCTCTCTTAAATTATCAGCCATTAAATACTTGTTGTTCTCAGCTCTTATAAGCTTTGTTTTCTCCCGGTCCTCCTTTCTTCTAAATCTCCAAAACAGTCAAAGGATGTGTTACTCCCATGATTGTGCAAATTTCCCATTAGATATGTGATTTCATTTGGTTGATAGATTGACTCCATGCCCAATGGTAGGTTTTGAGGATCATCCAACCATCTTATACCTAAACCCAAATCTGACCACTTGAACTCAATTGTGAAAACCTTCTACTACAATGACCATAGAGTAGTTGAGTTTTACGGAGAGATCACCCTTTGAGTTGAAGGGCCATCTTTCAACCTAAACGTGGTTTGAGGTTACCTTAGGGTTTCTCCTTGCAGAGAGGGTTTTCTTGAAGTGATAACAAGGCCCACTCAAGTTGTATTGGAATTGGATAATGTTGGAATTTTAATAATTTTATTTTATATTATAATTATATGTAGAGGTGCTTTCCAATTCTTTATGGATGAGATGTTGTAATGTCATGTTTTGAAGAGTGTTTGGAGTCTAGTGTAGTAAATTTTCTCATCGACATTTTGGGTTAAGTATCACAACCAATCATTAGGAAAAAACAATATCTTATTGTTATGTTATGTTTCAAACATTTTGACTTGGTCAAATTATATAAAAATAAAAATAAAAATAAATGAAGAATATAAAATTTAATAATTAATATAATAATTAAACTATCCTAGATCCATCTTAACGCGGGATCTATCAAGCTTGTAGAGGAATCAAATCTCTTTTCACTTTAAAAGAGGTTTGCACTTCAAGAGATTTTCACAGAGAGTGATCAAATCTCTTGAGGTGCAAACCTCTTTTAAAATGAAAAGAGATTGAATTCCTCTCCTCTCTTGGTAGATACATAGTTAAGACGGATCTAGGCTGGAATTAGTTATGTGAAGCTATATAAATGTGGAGTTTATATTAAAGTTTTGTATAATTTGAATGGGTTTAATAGTTAAGGAATGTAGAGCCAACACTAAAGATTTGTATAATTTGAATAGGTATAATAATTAAGAAAAAAATTTCCTTAAAGAATTACATATTCAAATCTAAAAGAGATAGAAATAGAGTATATACACATAATCAAATTACTTAACAAAAATGGTAACTTAAAATTAAATTAATAATATATTATTATTTAAAATTCAATTTTTTATTTTAATGGTATTTTTTATTATTAAATTTATTATAAAATATAATTACCAAATTAATTTTATTAATTTAAAAATATATCCAATTATTTTAAAAAATTAAATATAAAAACAAAATTTCATTCAAAAATATTCAAACTTATTAATTAAAATTATCTAGTCTTTAAACAAAAGACAGTCATATCTGGTCTTATTCAAGTTAAACAAAACCCAATCAAATATATTCAAATTTATCTAATCTCATTAGGGAATACATAGTTTGATTAACTTTGGTAGAAGGTTTAAGTTTATTATGTCACTTATTTTTATTTATTTTTAAGTTAAACAAAGCCCACTCAAATATATTCAAATTTATCATTTAAATTTATCTAATCTCATTAGGGAATACATAGTTTGATTAACTTTGGTAGAAGGTTTAAGTGTCTTTATTATGTAACTTATTTTGTTTTGTAAATTGGTTTTTAGTGTAATTTTATTATCTAAGCATGGTCTCATTTACAAATAAGTAATATGTTTGGTAGAAGGTTTAAGTGTCTTTATTATGTCACTTATTTTGTTTTTTAAATTGGTTTTTAGTGTAATTTTATTATCTAAGCATGGTCTCATTTACAAATAAGTAATATGGTGGATCTTTGATAGATAATTGTTGAATGAGATAGGAATAAAAATAAAATAAAATTGGTGGCATGGCTTTGAGACTTATTTTAAAATTTGGGAATGGGTATGAAATATTTCTAGTTGATTATGAATTTAAGATTGTGGGATTGTTTATAGAACTTTTAGTTTATAAATTAAGATTTTGGGAGCAATTTTATTTGTACTTTCTATGTAATATGCTATTGACTTGACAAATTTGGTAAAATTCATAGGAAAAATGGACCATGGGATTATCACTTTTTTTCACTGAATTATCCAACCATTCCCATAATTCCCTCACTTCACTATATTTCACTAGATTATCTAAAAAATATGCATGTTGTTTATTCCCCCATTCATTATTATTACAACAAGTGGATCTCTTCTTTTTCTTCTTCTTTTTTCTTTTATTTTTCTTTTTACTTTTTTATTTTTGTGGAAAAACATATGAACAATTTTTGAAACCAACGTTTCGGACTAGCTTAGCGAGTCCATCATCAGGGCAATGTGATTTGTATTTTGAGAAGAGAGAGCGTGAAATTATGGAGCTATTAATAGTTAATTGAAAAAATATTTGATGTCTTCTTTTATTGCTCTAATAGCCATTGTTTATAAAGACCTTGTAGACATATCTAATGTTTTCAAGATAAGACTAATCAATTTTTTGAAGTCATTTACTACATCCATATGGCTATACCCACTACCTTGTTGTGTAGATTTAAAGGCCAATTAGTTCAGTTACTCATCTTAGAGAAAAAAAAAAAAGAGAAAATTTATCTAGTTTTTCCTCTGTTCAAGAACTTGTTAGTATTCATTCAATTTTTTTTGTGTGTGATTTGAATAATGAGTTGTGAGTAATGGGATGTTTAAGAGCAATGAGTGGTAATGAATTTTATATTGCAAACATATCAATTCCCACTTTTTATTTTCCTGAAGATGATGCTTTTATTGTTGATGCAAAGAGCATGGTGTATGAACATCAACTGATTATGTATACGAGATATAAGTTTGAAGAGGTTTTAGGAGCTTACTAGAGCTAGGGATTAAAGAGAAAGAGTGAGTTAGATAATTTCAAATTCAAATGAATAATGATTTCTATTATTTTGTGGAACCAACAAGAACTTCTATATCCATTTTCATTTGCATTTGACAGACGTGTCCCATCATGAACATGTTATTTCAATGAAGATAATTAATACAATGTTTTGCATCGATGTAGTGTGGAAGTTTGATATATAGATATATATGTATGTATTGACTAAATAACATAATATATTTCACTTTACACTATTTTCACACTTATTTAATGGCATCTTTATATAATGTAAATTTAAAATATGAACATATACATACATGCATATATAGTTGCATTTGGAGAAATACCTCCATGGGAGCATTTTTTTCACCTAAATATAGACATAAGCTTGAGTATTAGGTGCCATCCCCTTTCCAAGCAATGAAAAAACAAGGGGGAAATTACTAATATTTTACCTCTCGCTAGATTTACAACAACATTTACAACCAAGAAAGTTACTCTTCAACCCTTTAATTCTAAAACAATCCCATTGTCCAACTTCTCTTTCCCACAAAACCTTGGACATCACAAGGAATTGGATCCCCTTCACCAATGAATAATCCCTTAGTTTATCCCACTTCCCTTTAATGCTACTATGCAAGTTGGCTAGGAAAATATCCAATGTTAGAAGCTAGGAAATATCAATTGTAGCAATTACAAACACTCACAACCATGGTTTTCCTCATATAGTCATAATAAGTAAACCTATGGAAACACCATACCCATGAGAATTATGGAATATCAGCATGATCAACTAACATATGAGCATCATCTCAACATACGTGAATGGTGTCCCAATGTATCAACATGGTAGTATTCTTCTCGGTGGATTAGCATATCAACATCCCGACACCTTTCTTAGTGTGTCTATATGTCTCTCAGCATACATGAATGGAAACCTCCTCTAAGGTCACCCCTCATGCCCACTCACTTGTCAAGGATACATTGAACAAATTACTTTTCCCAAAGGTAGAATAAATTCCTTCCCAAGGTTTGCATGAATATATGACTTGCATGGAGACCACATGCCCCTAATATAAGGGTTTAGAAATAAACATAACACAAATAGTATAAATGGATATGAATATTTGGAAGATAGACACTTAGCAAGCTCAATAAATATTATTTTATTGATCACCCCCTATTTCTGCTCTCATTGTTTCATTTCCTCCACGAAACACCTAGTAAGATATAGCTCCAAGTGCACCTTTTTATATTATCATTATTTTATATAACTTCCAAAGTAATCAAATGTAAACCACTTGCCCACTTACCACATACTTACTCTTCATGTTCATGCTCATAGGGGGTATTACATAAAAGGACAAGACATAAATTAGGAGAAGAACATGTTGGGGAAAGTCACCTATAATGTACTTTCTATTGATGGTGACAATATATGCACAATTGGGCCTTAAGTTTCGAATAAATGGCTAAGAAAAATAAGTGGTGTAAATCAATCAAGAAGAAACAAACATGGAATTCAATGGAGTTACCAACATAGAAAGAGATAATTAGATACACATGGATGTACAACACTATAAATTTTGATGGTAATGGACAAGCATAAAGTGTGTTTGGTAACAAAAGTTTGTGGACATAAAGAGGCATCAATTATGAGGAGACCTCCACTCTAGTCGCGAAGATGAATATAATCTAAAAAATAGTAACACTTGTTATGTAATTTAGAATGGAAACTGCATTTAATATATGCAAAAAGTAATAAGGTATATATGGATTAATTAGGAAGTCTGCATGGAGTGATCACTTGTACTCATGCAACTTGGAAAATATAATTTAACGTTTAATTTTTCATGAGAATCTCTTTATGATTTGAAGAAAGAATTAAAGGCATTAAGCACAAGGATTGATGAATACATAAAAGATACCAAGTCCCAAGAAAGACATTTATATATGAATTGACATGTGAAGAAAACTCACAATAGAGATTTATTAATGTATAAATTAGCATGTAGATTCAAAACTGCTCATGAAATTTACTAAATCACAAGACTTGAAGCTACTATACTGATTTGTGAGAGTTAACTCATCATCTAAAACAAGAATCATTGACATGCAAAAGGAAACATCACACACACAAATATTTATATAGGGGAAAGTAGCTGCTCAAAAACCCTTACTATATGTATTGCATTAATAAGATAATAGAGAAGAAATACAATGCTTGATAAAGCCTAATCACACCCTGCACTAGTATAGTCTATCCCTCTACTTGACTGACTGAACTTGTCCCAACACTAAGCTAGTTTTCCAAGCCTCCAAGCTCTTATTTCCTTGCGATGTTCCCTTGGGAAATTGCCCCTATTTTTTAGGAATTTTACACCAAGGAATTGCACAATTACCATAGGCCAATCCTCTTACTGCATGCACCACCTGCACAACTTGGATTAGTTTAGAACTGATAGTACATTGTTCTTGACCTCCAATCTCAAATGGGTAACTCAAATTATCTACATGCAACAATTATTTTGGGCTAATTGATCAGTTAATTGGTTGATCGCTCATTGTGGAAAAATTTCCACACCCACAACTTGACTTCCACTAGTTCTTCTGACAATTAGAGCTAGTTAAACTGACAATAACTCAAACTAACTAAAATAGATTGCTACAAATTAGAACTCAATCATGTAGAACTAAACTCAATTGTTTCCAACTTGAATTTACTGAGTTAACTGAGTGACAAGAGCCATGCCACCTCAGTTAACTACCTCTAAGTATTCTGCTGAAATAGAAATTTGAATTTTATTCTAGTTTGACCAAGGCAAAGTCAAAAATAGATTTTATTGTTGCATTTTCAACACTCTCTCTCAGCAATAAATGTATTATTAGATACCACAATTCTTCTTCTATGGAAATCGAATTTTCATCTTAACAAAGCGTTTATCAAAATAGCTTCATATTTTTCCTCTGTTAGAATGTACTACAACAACATAACCTTTGCTTCTTGTTGTACCAAGAAACTGTTGCTGGCCCAACACTTAAAATTCCTCCTGAAGTGATTTTCCTATTTGATGAACTCCCATCCCAATTTGCATCTGTGAAGCCTTGCAGCTTCACTCCCTCTATTTGTTTGTACCAAAGACCAAACTGAGTAGTGCCTCTGAGGTGTCTCAACACATGCTTTGTTGCCTTCCATTAGAGTGTGGTTGGATTAACTATTTCTTGAATAAGTTGTTTAATTGCATAACACATGTCCGGTCGTGTGTTCGCCAAATACATGAGTGAACCCACAAGCTACCTGTAAATGGTAGCCTCCATTGCCTCCCTTGAAGTAGCATCCTCCTTCCTCCATTTTACCACTAGAGGAGTCTCCATGGGTTTGCACTTGTCCATGCAAAACCTTGAAGTATCTCATTGGCATACTGTTGATGGTGCTGGGCCTGCCAACATTCAGGGGATCTCCCCGATATGAAGTCCAAACTAGACCTCACAATGTTTGGTGTAGGATTCCCATCCGGTATGATGACTCGGTTGCAATTATCTTAAAGATATGCCTTAGCTCTTGCTTGTCAGCACATGATAGTGGTATATTTAGTCTTCAAACAACGAGGTTCGTGTGCCTAGTGAGTGCTTTGTATCGCTTGTGTCAAAGTTCTTTCACTGTAGAGGGAGAGGGTGAGAGTGGGTCTCAAGTCGAAAGGTAATAGTCCCAACTCTGTTAGAGACACACAAAATAGTAGGATCTGCACAGTTTTCAGCGAAGAAGTCCACACGGATGCGACAGTCACAAACAAAAGGTGAACATATAGCACGTACAACACCCATTGGAATAGTCCAAACAAGTGTGATTGTCGTTATAACAAGTTTACAAGAATGAATCTGTCGAGTGTCCAACGGAATAGCCCATAAGGGCAAGACAATGTTAACAACTGATACAACACATTTCCAATAGAATATGCACAAAAACAACTAAAATAGTTCAACTATATTAATACAGGTTAAAACAACATGCATTACAAGTGTCCAAAGAATAGTCTTACAAACAAATACAATACATGTGTGAAAACATGTTGGCCAGTTAACAGGCTTTTGAATTAAGATAAAGTTCGAAGACACATCCGTACACCATACATCACTAACCTCAGTAGCGGGGCATTGGAGCCACTGCTCACTCCTCAAAGAAAAGACTACAAACTCTCAAGGCTATGTGGGAGGAGCCAAGGTGAAAATTCCTTTGCATGTACAAATGAGGGGTATATATAGCCAAGGGTGAAATTGACCCCTGTGACTGTTCAACTTCCCTCATGACTATTTGACTTCATCTATGGGTCTCTTGGACTTCCACGTTACATTTCATTGATTACATAGTTATGAACCAAAGTAGTGATGTGGTTGAGGAAACTCACGACACAACTCGACATGATGTTGCAGGTATGCACATGCTGGTTGTGTTGTTCGTGTAGAGGTGTCATGCTGCTAAGTGATGAGTGTGCTCGTGGTGTACCATAGCTTCACCTCTGCATGGAAGAGTGCACAGAGTCTTCAATGGTCTTGGTGTTCACTTGATATTTCATGCATGTGCATGTGTTTCCTTCGCTTGCTACTTGGTATGCTTCATGTGTTCATCCAACCACAAGCAAGTCTTCTAGCATGCGTTCCTTGTTCATCCCATTCGTCGTCGTGCCATGTCTCATCCATGTACTTATTTCTATAATCACTCATGATGAGACGACATCAAATTTAGAAATACCCTAGTCTACCATGATGTATTGCCTTTATTTTTTGGTGTAGGTGACTGGGAGAGAGGACAAGGCTCTGAAACAACACAAAGCACATGTCAGGCCGAGATGTGAGGCTACGGGGTACTGTCCAGAAAAATTGTGTAAAGGTCACTAGGAGGCTAGGATGATCAATCCGGAATAAAAGTGACATTCTATGGGATCTGGCTCAGCCGAGAGGCATAACTGTGCAAATTTTACTTGGAAGGTAGTGCGGGAAATAGAGGACACTAGTAATGAAAACCTCATAGAACTAGGAGGAAGTCATGCTGCACATGTTTGCACAGTTTCCAGGCTGAGCAGGGTGTTGGGTAGCCAGTGGACAGTCCAGGAAAACTATGCAATTATTAGGAGGAGTAGTAGGTTGGCTGACAGGGGGACTGATTGAAAAAACTGCGCAATTTCTAGAGATAGTGCAGTGATAGGCAATGGGTGCTTGTCCCTCTTGTCTGTGCAATTTCTTCAATCAGTGGAGGCGGGCATGCTAACAACTTCTATGCAATTTTTTGGAGGAGTGAAGCCCGAGGTCACTACCCAGTCAAACTCTCTGGTTGACTAGTGCGAGGCTTGATGGATTGGCTTGCTGGAAGCGCAGATTGAAATGGATTCTTGGGAAACTTCTACGTTGTTCTGGGTGACAGTCAACCAGGTTGATTCCAAGATCACACAATGCAGACTGCTTCGGAGGCAACCTCAAGCTTTGCGCAATTCTAGGTAGCAATACTTGGTCAATGAGGGCTGAGACTCGGCAATACAGCTTAGTGGAGGTCCAATTAATGGAGGGTGGTTTGGTCGACAGATCTTCAGCAACATGGTTAAGTGTGTGAGCAAGTGAACTCGTGTATACATCACCTTGCAAACACACAC
>APFE030144927.1:0-36685 GCA_000404065.3 Pinus taeda | reverse complement strand
AACAAGAGAGAGAAGGAGAGAGAGAGAGAGCATCTCGTGCTCATTACAAAATTAACATGTAACATTTAAAAATTATTAATAACAAAAAATCTTTCAAGTTCCACCTTTTATATATATATATATATGAATGATAGGTGCTTTACACATCCTAATATGAGAGAGATGGTGAAATGCCTAACAAGGAGTTGACACATGGTATATATATATATATGAATTGAAAGTAAAATAATCTTATTACGCCAAAAGGTACTTTCCATAGCCTAGTATGAGTGAGATGTATAATTCCTTTTGTATTGAATATGGAGTCAATACACGACATGTAACAGCGTTGGGTTAAAGTTTCATGTAATAAAGGATAATAAATGCAAAATAAGACTAAGGTCGTGGGACATGTATTCCAATTTGAATATTGGGAAAACATTATAGTGGACATCACTAGTAGTTTATTAATGGATATGGAAATTGGCAAAGGCATTGACAATGGCAAGAGGTAATAATTGGCATTTAATTATGAAAATAAATGAAAATGGAAGAAAAGGAAGGTGAAGAGACACAAATTTCCATGCAAGAGAAATGAGAGGAAAATGAAGTGTTGATGGTGTTGGAAATCTGTCAACCAAGGGGTCTCCTTGATGTGAAGTCTGAATTAGACCTCACACCATTTGGAATAGGAGCCCCATCCGGCGTATCGACCCAGTTTCCATGTATTATTATAGATTTTCCTTGGCTCTAACTGTCAGCACGAGAGAGGAACATGTGTGTGCCTTCGAAAAACAATAAGGTGTGTCTGGTGAGTGTTCGGTTGTAGGTGAGTCAAAGTTATTCTACTACAGAGGGAAAGAGTAAAGTGAGCCTCTAAGAGAGAGGTAATAGTACTACCTTAGTAGAGACACATGCAACCCAATAGGATCCGTCTAACATGGAGCAGAATAGTCCACAAAATATGTGACAGTCATTACAGCCAATCAATAAGAAATATTTGTCTAGTATCCTGCGGAATAGTCCACAAGGATGGGACAATGATAACAACCATTAAAACACATTCTCAATAAGATAAGTACTAAAATAACCGAAATAGTTCAACTACTTCAGCACAGATGAAATCAAACATGAAATACAAACATTTGCAAAATAATATTACAAATATTCATAATCCATGCATGAAGAACATGTTGACCTTGAAGGATTTTGTTATTAAGTAAACATTCCAAGGCACATGTATACAATGAAAATCACTAGGTCCAATAGTGGAGCGTTGGAGCCACTCCTTGCTCCTCAAAAGAACTAGCTTATCTCTCTAATGCCTTTGCAGGAGGAGCCAAGCTGAAAAAGTCCCTTTCTCATACAATGAGGGTGTATATATAACCAAAAGGTGATGCTTCACCTTCCTTGTGACTCTTTGACTACCCTCATGATTCTTTGAATTCATATGACTTTTCAAATTTACATGACTCTTCATATTTTGAATGTATCCTTTGGACTTCCACTTTACAATAGATTTTGAATAGGTAATTACATAATCCACAATCATGATGTGGCATATGATGGCTTGTGACAGGACATGACATGACACTAATGACATGGACTGCATGATGATGTGACAATGCCAAGTTGTCCTTCTTGCTACTTCTTTCTTTATGCCTTCTTAAAAGTTGGTGTTAGTGCCTAAATCTACCTCAGGCTGAGAAAGGTAGGATCTAGGACAACATCAAACCATGCTTAACCTGGTAGCTAGCCCTAACAGGTCGGGAGAGGGCTCTCTCCTTGTCAATCTCAGCGAAATATGATCAATAAGGCTTGAGATGATTGATGTGAAGACTGATTTTAGGCTAGGTATGTGTGCAGAAGGGTTTGATTAAATTTGATGATGATTTGTTGGCTCAAATGGAAAGGCAGATTTTGGGTGTAGGGAATGAGGCTCAGTTTTGCAGAGATCTCTATGGGGCAAGGTACGCAACTGATTTGGCACTTCAAATTGAATGAAATGGAGGGATTTAGACAGGTGAGGAGTTGAAGAGGGCAAGAAAACCTCAGGGATCCTCTTCAAATAGCTGAAAACTTCAATAACTAAGCAAACCCTAGGTAGAGCACTGCAATTTCAATGGATTCTACCTATATTCTTGTTTGTTTTAGTTAAGAAGAAGCAAGATAGATAATGGCATACATAAAACATAAGTAAACTCACAATTACAGAAGAAAGCACTATACCAAAACAAAATGCCACATGAATCCCAAAGAGTGCTGCAAACCTTGGTCTCTATTCCTTAGCCAAAAATGCTGAAATGTGTGTACAATGAAGCTCCAAGCTTTCTCAAAAGTCCAACCATGCTAATGACTGAAAAATCAAAAGATATGACAAACCATAACTCATCCTAGCCTCTAGGGGTCGAGCTCATAAGTCTAGGCGCTATTCCAACTTATTCTAAACTAAGAATTAAAAATTAGGTAGTGGAACAGCTTGCCTCTAGAAACTAGGGAACTGATTCATTCAATTACAAACTACCCTTTGATAGATGAATCTACCTCCATGAGTGAAAATTTGACATAATTACATCAAGATCCATCAATTTACATTAAATTGCATCATAATTTTGACATTAAGAAGGAGAGAAGTCAAACTGTCAAGAAACTAGGTGAAAAACAAAGTATTCTTGGTCAAAGTGAGCAAAATTTACCCAATGCGCCGCACTGATTTCCCTATACGTAGCGCCTGTTTGCAGCCACTTTTGGAGGCCTTCTTGGTGTCCAAATTTTCTCCAAGTGTGCTTGTTGGAAATTTCTACCCGTCTACTTTCCAAAACAAGTGGAATTTTTTAATTTTGCCTCCATTTGCCCCTCCAAAACTGATTTCTCCCAACACTACTTCATGTGTGTCAAAATAGGGGCAATAAGGTCATTTTTTGGGTGTTTTTGACCTGCTCAAAACATGTCCAAGTTTCTTGGCCATTGGTAGGCAAGCATATTTCTTCATGCCAAATCCAAAAATGTTGAGTTTTTCTCATTTGGAGGCCTCCATCAAAAGCGAGCGCCAGGTGGCACGACGCATAGGACAAAAAATTATGTGTTTTAGCCCAAAATTTTCAAAAATGCAAAAAGTGTCCCAAATTTTTTTAAATTTGGGCTGAGTCTTCTCCATCAAGTGTTGTGTTGGGCCAAGGAAGTCTTAGCCAAGATCTGAAGTCTATCTTGCTCCTTTCGCCTCCTCGATTCCCTCTTCAACTTTGCTTTCAAGCTCCTGATTCTTGCCTTGCACACTTTGTTTCTCACCATGTAATGATAGGCCATATGCCTCAACAATGCCTTCTCCCTATTGGCCTTCTATAAAAACCTTTCTAAGTGGATATTAGCCCTCTCAAGCCAAGATTCCCGATCAGCATTGGTTTCTTGCTCAAGCGATGTGAGCTTCACCTTCCTCCTTTTGGCAGCTTGGCGGTTTTCTCGTATGTTTTGCAACTCCATAATCGTTTGTTGATCCTCAAGATGCTTGTTTCTTTGCTCCAGGTACTTTATTATCGACGTAACTCTTTCTAAGTTGAGGGACAAAGCATTGATGTCCGCCTGTTGCTCTTGGATGACCTCTTTGAGCTTTGAGCTTTGTGGACCCAAATCAGTATCATCACCCTCAATGAGAATGAAATCGGTCTCCTGCTCACCTGAAGGCCCCTCATCTTGTAATGGCCTCTTGCCCTTGTCCTGAACCTGTTGTGTTAATGAAGGAAGCGAGACCCCTTCCACCCCGGGTGGAGATAGTACTCACTTTGCTGCTGCGAACAACCGTCTAGTGCCCTTTTGATAGGTGACAAACACCGACACACTAGCAGACCGTGTCTCATGACCCTCTTGCTGATGCGAAGGTCCACCTGTCTCATGAAAAGCCTCTGGAGGTCCCTGAGGAGCTGTGAAGAACTCATGAGAAATGAAATCCTCCCATGAGATGCCTTGCAAACCAAGCTAATGTGTGACCATAATTTTAATGAGAGCAAAATGATATATATTGTTAAACTGCTGTTGAGGAGTCTTTTGTTGTACTAGGGTGGTCATATTCTCAATATTTTGGCACATGAGTAGGGAAGATTCATCATTCTCACCCTGGTAAAGTGCATCAACAATTTGATGTGATAGGCATATAGGCAAGAAAACTGGCCCTCACAGTTGAAATATTTCATTATAAGTTTCAACAAAGGAGCATATGAATCTTTCAGGTACCGAAAGGGAAAAACTCTGCTGAGTTGTCTCAAATAACCGGGCTTGATGTATGGTTCATAATGTTCCCTGTCAATTTGTTTCCTTTTATTCCATTGCTCTCCAATATTAGGAGTGTCGGTTGCTAGAGAAATAGACTCTGGTGTTAAAGTGAATGTTACACCAGCTAGAGTGGCTTGGTCGTTATGTAGATGAAGCACAAACAACCAGGCCAACTCATGATGATACTGGACTCTAGCAACCATCTCACAGAACTCATAAGAGGATTGGTGTTGGAAGCATGTGATAGCAAGAGGGCAGGCCTGCAGCTCGGCAAGTGTAGTAGGCTTCTCTCGTATATGTTTGCCACCTTTGTGAGGTCTACTTGGTGCATGTATTTCTGTAGGAGAGTCACTGTATATCTCTTCATCACGGTCATATGAAGGATCAGACTCCATGTTTGCTAGTGTGTGAGTTTTCTTGATGAGTATGAAGAGATTTTATGGTGTTTTTGGTTTTCTGCCACCAAGGGTAAGAATGTATGAGGGACTGTGGAGGGAGAGGGTATGAGGGGTTTTGGGACTATTATGACAAGTTTTTTGCGAAATAGGGGGTTAGGGAATAATATGTAAGCTTAGGGACAACAATTAGGGTTTGGAGATTTTGTAGTTAGGATTTGTGGGAAAATGGGAATTGGGGATAGGGGTGAATGATTTGATTTTTTAGGAATATGAGAGTTAGGGAATGAGTGGATGAACTGGGAAAATAAATGGAGGAGTCAAAGAGTAAGGGAATGGTGGAGTGGACTTGGCAGCAACATAACAATTGAAACCCTCGACAATGGTTTTTTGAGAAATTGCAAGGAAGTAGGGTTTGAGTTTTTTCACACCACCACCATACATTTTTAAGAAAAACTCCTTCACTAGCAAGGAAAAGGGCTTGACTTACTTGTACACTAGAAGATTTGAGCAATTTTGGCGATTTGAGGGAGTTTTTGAGGAAATCGGGCTTGGCAGCTCTATGCGCCGCGCCACAAAACCAACGCGTCGTGCCTCATGTATGCGCCACGCCAGTACAAATTTAACACTGTAGAGGGTGACCCAGTGCGCCGCGCCACTCGTATGTGCCGTGCCTCTCACCCAGTGCGCCGCGCCCACAAATTTGCATAGTTTTTCTCCAAGATTGCTTCCTTTGCTCAACACGACCTTCACTTTGCTCAATCTTTGTTCTTTGAATGAAAATGGGCTTTTTGAATTGGAAAAATGATTTATATATAAGAGCTTTTGATTTTTTCTTCATACAACCCACTTTTATAATGTTTGCCATGTGACTTACTTTTTAAACTCTTTTTTTTAGCAGTTTACTTTATTTGTGCTTTTGATGAACTGAATGACTTGATTTTGTGTTTGCCTTGCAGGGGATGGAGCAACTGAAACTTGGCAAGGTGACCAGGGTTGCCACTAAAGTTATTTACATATAAAAGAACTGAAATGACATGAATTTATACAATAAAAACCTAAAATACTATGTTTTTCCTCAAAACAGAGTTTTGAGGTAAAATACTCTGTTTTTCCTCAAAACAAAGTTTTGAGGAAAAATACATTTCTGAGCAAGTGATTGTGAATTTATTGGTACTGGAACTTTATTCAACCTCCCCATGCGCCTGCTAACCGTTATTGGACATTTTGGGGACCTTTTTGATGAAACGCTAGACCTAATGAACCTAAAACCCTAGAAAAGAATTTTGCAAATTTAAAGACAAAAAGTGACTGCAGAAGATCTTGATGAATGAAAATGGGCCAGCAGGTAAAGGACATGAGGGAAAATGTATAACAAGCCACTACCGTCAGATGATCCATACTCCTAATGGAATGCAGTTGACTGAGCAGGACACCTAATATGTAATGCAACAAGAGAATTTGATATCTGACGGAGGGATGAAGATACCGAAACTAATAGTTGGTACATGTTGTTCTTCTTCCTCCTCCTTATGACTTGAAAATGAGGAGTCTTCCATGTGATATTGATCTTCATCTTATGTTATAGTCCAGTGTTCCTTCGTCTTCTCGCTTGATGATCATCTTATCTCTTCAGCTCCATATGTGTCTTCTAGCATGCCCTCCTTCTCCATCTCCTTCTTCATCATCTTGCCATAGCATGATAGAGTACCTACATCTGCAATCCACTCATGATAAGATGACATCAGTTTGATAAATCCCTAGTCTAAGATGGTGCATATTGAGCCAAAACCGGGTGACAAGTTGGGAAACAAGATCAATAACTGCACAATTGCGCATCTTAGGTAGTCAAGGGTGAAGTTCGAACCTTGAGACTGTGCAATGCGCAGTTGAAGTTGGGTTGAGGAAGAAAACTGCAAAATCTGGGAGCTCAGTGTGATAGGCTAAGGGGATGGGCAATGGAATAGCTTATTGCGTAGTTCTGGAGGATAGAGGATCCTAGGTGATTGCACAATTGCACAATTCAAGAGCTCAGGGCTAAGGCTTGAGCGTTGAGACTGTGCAATGCACAATACTAACTAGGCAAGAGAGAGAAATTGCATAATTTTGGGAGTTAGTGAGCCAGGCTTAAGGGATTTTTCACTGTTTCAGCCAATTGCGCAGTTTTGGGAGGCAAAGAAAGCCTGGTGATTACACAATTATAGGAGGAAAAGAAGGCCTATTTATTATGTAGTTCAAGAGCTCAGGGTTTGATATTAAGCTTAGATATTGCATAGTGAATAGTTGGGGCCAGTATGGAGGGATGGATTGCATTATTATGGGAGCCAACATTCAGGCTGGAGCATTGGAACTGCACATTTCACAGTCCTGGGAAGTAGGAACTGTGCATTTCACAATGTCAAAGGACAAGGGTACAACTTGAGGGCTGGAACTGCACAATGTGCAGTTGAGGAAGGCCGGATGCGGCCAGATTGCTAGCAAATTGCCGAAAATTGGCTAAGTGTGGGACCAAAGATACTAATGTGAATAGTGATATGACTTGACTGTGATCACACTCTTGAAAAACTTTGATGACACAACAACATAGATCATCCGGAACACATTAACAACATATTTTCCTCAATGCGAAAACTTTGCGACGACTTTACGACAAGTGAGACATTGAAGGTACACTTTTCAATGACGGTGACAACACTTGCCTGACAATGCTTAAAACTTTGTGAATGAGTGAGATTGATGTTTACATTGTTAGAAAAACTCATTCACACAAAGATAAACCATTGAACCACTAGAACAAACATACATACATTGTGCGACGGTTAACATGCGAAAATACAACTATTGCTAAAGTGCGAACGACTCTTGCGATATGTGAACGACAGTGAAAGTAACACATTCCAGAGTAAAGATAACATGAAAATGACACTAATTAAAGTGAAAGCAAGCAAAAGAGACAACCGAAAACATGAAAATGACACTCGCGAAAACAAAGGTGCGCGGAAGTGATAGTTTGCAAAACTCACCGAAATGGAAGTAAAAACACAACTAGAATGTAAGAAATTGTCGTTATTAGTGCGCACTTACTGTTGACATGGATTGGACATCGCACATGCATATTTTTTATGGAATGTGCTATGCTTGTCCAAACTTGCATAAAATAATGCGGTCATGGATTTGTTATGGACACTTCCAATCCAAGAAGGGAGCTCAAAAGCATCAGTTGACCAAGAAGTGACTACAGAATGATCGATCACAAGATCTAAAGTAGGCTCCAAAATTTGAGTGTACGCAAAATGTTTTAGGGTGTTTATCGTAGTGACAACACTTGGCGACACACTAGTAGAACTCCAGTTTCTTTGCACTGGTCAATTATTTCATGCAGGGTCTAGTCCTTTAGGAAGTTTTGATTCATCGTTGAGATTACCATGGTTTCCCCACTTACCCCATGCATAAACATAGTCCCCTTTATTCCTTTACTCAGTTAAACAAAAACATAAGATCATCAATCACACAATGTTTCAAATCAGGATAGGGTATTGAAGTTCGTGAGCTTTAGATTTTCAGAGCATAGTTTTTCATCTATAGTGTTTCTTTATTGCCAGTAGGCCTGGACAGTACCCTAGCGGAGTCACTTCAGGGACACAAACATTGCTCCGCTGCCAGTAGGCTTAGACAGTAACCCAACGAAGTTGTTTCAGGGGCACAAACATTGCTCTACTACCAACAGAACTGGGAAGTACCCCAACTGGGTTGCTTGCTTCACCTCTCTATGCAGGAAGCTTTTCTCTTCTTTTGCCTTTGTTTATTATTTTATATAGGACTTTGTATTGACACTTATTTATTTCATGGGCAGAAGAGGGATCCCAACTTATTGAGAGCATGAGAGGTTTCCCTTCAGAGAAGCATATATAAGACCTCTGATATTGGTTTTCTCATTTAGATTTTCCCCTTATCCTTATCTACTTGATTGGATGAGGCTGAAAACACGGAAATGTAAAAACCCGAGTGCAGGCATGAGGTTTCCAGAATAGACATGGATGTCATGGTTTGACACAAGGCTTTCTTAACACTAGGATCGTATTTTCTGTCGGAACATCATCGACCAAAAGATGTAACCAAGACAAGGAAGAAGGACAAAGAGTTAGCCAAATGTTGCAGTTTTACAAAGTCCTTTTCTATTTTTCCACATTCCCTTTGAGCGAGCAAAGCCTCTTCATGCACGATCTCACAAAACGAAAGAAAGACAACACACAACAAGGAAACAAAACCAGAAGACAAGACAAAAAATGGATAAAGAAAGACATGATGTGAAGCCAAAGCCATAAAACACAAGCCAAACTACAGGAAACGAATGTAGGATGGACGTGCAGGTAAACTAAAATGTAACTAGACCTAATCCTAACCTAAATAGCTATAAGGTCGGGGTCACGTATAATGGAATTTACAATGTAGCCATAGTAATTGTTTCCGACCTACAATCACAAATATGTGATTGATTAAAACAAATATAAAACAATGTGCAATAGAAAATATGATAACCTGAATAACTTGCACAAAACATTGAAATTCTCTCATGTCAACAGAAATATAGGCCATAGCCACCGGTATGAAGCTTCATGTGAATGTGTCTCCATCTACACCGAACTCCTTAGAAAGCATGAGGAAAGATCGAAACTTGTTATTTTCGATGGAACTTTCCAGGTAAGATTGGTCTAACAATTTAGCGATTGGATCATAAAATTCATGATAATCCTCTTGAAAACCCCGAAATATTTGAAAAAATGAATTTTCAATTAGAGGCACGGGATTACGATGAGAATCTTCTGAGGAAAAATATATATGATCATATTCATCAGTCATGTCAAGACAGTGAGGACCTAACATAACCAACAACGAAGGCTGAAGTGCCTCAACTGCTTGACCAAAACTTGAACAATGTGATCTTAAAGCATAAAGATTGAAGGGTGTAAAACAACTGTCATTGGATGTGCTAATGGGAAAATAGTAAGTTGAATGAAAATCATTAGAGACATAATGATGATGAGATAGGTTGGTTAAAGTATCATATTCCCAGTTTGTAATTAACAAAGATAAATCAATTTGAGTAGCGTTGTGGATGCTCTAAATAATCGAACCAACTCCCTCATAGGCCGAATGTGACGAATCATTTTCCTCGAACTGGTGATAAATTGTACAAGCATCACAATTGTCGAAAGAATTTACAAAGGATGCCAACACAACAAACACATGAGACCTACCTGGATGCGGGTGTCCGTCGAGCCATTAAGAGGAACAACAGACTGCCACGCGAAGAGGACGGCGGGCAGCTGTTTCAATCCCGGGAGGGGCATTCACCATGAATAGAATTAATTGTTGGCCGCCGGGAGTGAAGAGCATTCAAAGCCCTTCAATGCTGCGTCTGGTTCAAGACATGAGCATGAGGAATATCAGGATGGCGGAGGACGGAATGCAAACATTCGACTGGGTCCAATTTAAGCCGCTTGGTGAGAGGGAATGGTTAGTGTTTAAGCCCGTCCAAAGTCAGTTGCCTCTGTTCTCAGCCCATCTGCAACTGCGTGCAAGAGTTGGCAAGGGGACGAATTCAAGTGTGCCTCTTTGCGGTGGTGACATTGGGCTTCTGGCCTGGTGCGTGTTCTAGAGGCCAACAGGGTTGTATTTAGTTATTGGGCATCCTTCATCCGCTAATTTACCACCTGCTCTCCAGACAATCATTATGGCTCCTCGGTACAGAGCCACTCCACGACGGGGGCGCCATCAGGGCCAAAGAAGTGGTGCTGGAGGGCGAGGAAGTCGCAGTCCCCGAAGAGTCTCCCCTCTAACCTGTGCTTCTCCATCCTCAAACAGAACAGGGGATTCGGGGCATTCAATCAGTAACACGGTTCAATCGGCCAGGTTTCACTACCGCCGTAGAACCAACAAGCCTGTCATTTCGGCATTAATTACAGTCATTTTTGAGGAGGAAGATGTGGAGGAAGGAACTTCGGCGGAACAATCGCCCGGGAACTCCAATAATTCCTCACCAAGTTGGGGGAGGAAGGATAGTTCATACTCCCCATCTTCGCAAAGTAAATTGGTCGATGAGAGCTCTCCGACACCCACTGAGGAACAAGCTGAGGTTCTGGCGGAACTTGGAAGCATGTTGGATTCGAAAGGGCCTGAATTGGTTCAGGAACAGGCAATAATTCCTCAGGAACGGGAAGAAGCCACCCCATCCTCGCCACAGCGGCAAGGCGCGCCCAAGATGTCGGACTTCTACTACGCCAACACTCTGTACCTAAAAGTACCGCCAGGCATGAAATTGGAAGATGTTCCGGAAGGAATGGAGATCTCTTGGGAGCCTCTGGACGAGTTCAAAGTGCACAGCCCGGATAATGTCAAGTAAGCGGTCTTCTCCTGCTCTTTTTGGAGGTATGTTCGTCATTTGCTGGAATATCTATTCGGTTTTGGTGGTTGCGTTTTTGGAAATGTCCGGTTATGGTCGTGGCTATGGTCGATGGTGTGTGTTCGGTTGGTCGCGGTTATGGTCGATGGTTATGGTCGTTGGTGTGTGTTCGGTTGGTCGCTGGCTCGTTTGGTCGTGGTTATGGTCGATGGTGTGTGTTCGGTTGATCGCGGTTTATGGTGTGTGCTCGGTGGATGATGCGTGTTCGGTTGGTCGCGGATTCGGTGCCTGCAGGCTAGGTTCTGGAAGCGGAGTCCTGGTTGCAGAAGCCCCTTCAGCAATGAACTTTCCTGTATTCAACATTCAGGCAATTCTGTTTTTTGTAATGACACATTTTGAATATGAATTCTCCACTCTGTAACTCATCCTTTGTAAGGGGCATTCGCCTCAGTGGAACTGATACTTTTGATGCTAGCTTGATAGAGAGCTGCAAGCTTCAATGGCACTCTCAGAGGTTTCGCCCTCTTGTACATATTTTCTCTTTTTTAATATAATATAGCTTAGTCTTTGCATAGAAAAAAAAAAACAAACACATGAGACCAATAAGGACATAGTGAGTGGATAAGTATTTGATTATGTTGTAGCAGCTACAACCACCCTCCAAAATTTTGCCTTAGCTTCGTTTTGGAGCCTCCCTTCCGAACTTCACAACAACTTGCCTTAATTCGTCAAGTTCACAAGCTTGAGTGTTTTGCTTCCATAGGACAGCCTGCCAATCACAATTTGATGCACTCCCCTCACAGGCTGTTCACTCGGACTCATTCCAACTGCAGGCTAAGAAGCTTCCCCAAGAAAATTGTGCATTTCTGGAGGGCAACCAACCTTCCCTCTAGAAATTGTGCAATCATGTATGGTAGCCTGCTAGGCTCCAAGATTGTGCAATCCTGCTAGCCAACACTCCCAGCAGGAATTGCGCAATTTTCCCCAGCAGGGCTGCTCAGCCTAAAATGTGCACAAATCTAGGCAGCATTCAGTTGTTCTGCCCAAAAATTGCATAAATCTCCTAGGTAGTCAGCCAAGCTCCCAGCCAAAAATGTGCATTTCCTTCAAGCAGTCGAGTAGTCTCTTGCATGTGTAGCTGAGTTGATCGGTTCCCTCCAAGACCGAGAAAAACATACTTTCATGCACGAACTGCTTCTCCCAAGGCAACATGCAAAGGCATCCCTTGTTTCTAGGATCTATGTTTAGCAGTTGGAGGTTACATGCAAGGATCATTTCAGAAACCTCCTACCAACTGTCACTTTCCCTATATTTTTGGCATGCACGTCACAACTTCGATGTTATCAAAAATCATCAACCAGACTCTACAGAGCTCATTCCTCACATCAACCTTGCAACTCTGACAACCCACATCACGTATAGGAGTAGTCGGCACATTCAGCTCAGTTGTTTTGGGGTAAGCCTGCTTCCCATGCTTTGTGTTGCATTTATGTTTGCTTTTTGTGTTTTCTCTTGTATGAGTAATGTTTTCTTGATTTATTTGAAAGCTTGCTATCGTTTACATGTATACTAGCTTGTCCTAGCACCATTTCAGTTTTCGTTGACATCTCACTGTTGTTGCATACATGAAACTGTTTTTCGCAAACGGTCGCTGATTCGACGACTCACCTCACCCACATGCACATTGTTCCATCTTTTGAATCTGTCATTCACTGTTTGCATACATGATCATTCACTTATGATTACACTTAGTATCACCAGGCATTCACACTCACATTCACTTTTAGTTGCTCGTCAGTGAGTCCGGCCAACCTTGGCGCGGATTCAACATCACCAAGACAACATTGTACAATCCTGAGAGGGAAAGCTCTACCTTCCTCCCCATAAATGCACATTTTTTCCTAGCAGTTGTTCCCCAAGCTTGCTTTACGCAATCCTAAGGGAAAGTGACTAGTGGCCAAGAAAATTGCGCAATGCAGTCACTAAGCTTGCAACCATTGCCAACTGAGATTGTGCATTGCGCAATCCCAGTAGTCAAAAGCCAAATTGGACTGTGCATTATGTAGTTCTAGCAGCCAGTCAGTCTACCAGTAGCCTAGACTGTGCCTTGTGCAGTCTTGGCAGTTAGTCTCCCGTCCTCCCGACCAAAATTGCGCAACCTTCATGATCAGTGACACAGGTATGTTGCAAGTCAGTTCTCGAGTTCATTTTGGTTTTTGACTGAAAAATTGTTTGCCATGAGCGTTTCCATGTCCCCAGGTATTGCGGGTGCTGATCTTCCTCTCAGCACTGCAAGAAAAATGAAGAGAGTAGAGTCGAAGGCACCGTTTAGACCCCACATGGAGATGTAGTCAATCAAGTGTCTATGGGCTTTCCCACTGACGAAGACATCAAGTTGTTAATAGACAAGGACATCAAGATATGACAAAAACAACATCACAACGAGTAACATCATGAACAATAGCTGAAGGCAGCATACTGAATGCAGCGAATGCAACAAATGCAAGAGGAAGGTTGTTGACAACACAGAGGCGGGACATAGTTTCAATATCAAGCAGGTCCACTGATAATGAAAGCAACTTTGGAGACTCAGGCTATGAGGTGACGATGCGACATGAAGGTTGCGTGAAGACAGAGAATGGAACAGAGAAGGAGTTGCAGTAGGAACACGAACAACAGTGGGCACAACATGCACTTACGGATGAAACTGCACCCATACAAGTTAAAGATCCATCCCAACAGCTGACACGGAGCAGACATGGTGAGCAGTGTTGTTTATCGCATGTAAGGGATTCAACAACATGCATGTCATTGTGTGCACACATGCAATCCAACCCATTCAACACACTCACCAAGGCGAAGACAAGAAGCAAGTCCAACTAGAGCTGAACATGTACTTCGACAAGTTGATGTGCATGACCACCAGCACACACTTGAATATCAGCATGGACATTATGCATCAATGTGTTTTTGGTTCAGCCACACCCAAGAAGACCATGTGCATGTTAGCAGACGAGTTGGATGAAGGGGCAGAACCAATGCACCAGTTGCAATGGAGGCAAGAGTTCGCTTCAGCAATGTCACCATGAGGTGCACACACACCATCATGGAAAACCAAGCTTGGCATCAACTCACCACCTTCACCATCACAAGCATGTCAAAGAGTTGGTCTCATCATAGTGGACCGAGTGTTAGTGATGTCTTGCAAGGCTTGATCAAGCCATGTTGTCTCACATGAGCACGTGCATTGTAATGTTGAGTCATGTCAAGTGTAAGTCAAGTGTCAATAGTTGGATGTAACAGTCGTAGAGTATGTGAAGAGTCATGAGGGTAGTTGAACTGTCACAAAGGGGAATGTCAAGGGTCACCCCACCCTTTCCTATAAATAGTCCCTCATAACTCATTGTATAGGCTTTTGGTCATCCAAGATTCTGATAAGACTATCTTGGAAAGAGCTTGGACATTATTGTAATGCGCCTTGGCTTCTCCACTGCACGGAGTTGGTTCATCTCTTTGGAGGAGCAGGCAGATGTGGCTGTAACATTCCACTGTTGGGGCTAGCGGGTTTACATGGATGTATTGTATGATTGGAACTTACACTTCTTTATATAATAAGAGCCAACACGTTTTCACACATGTATTATATTTGTTGTAAGACTGATCTTTAACACTTGCAATGCATGTTGCTTTAACTTGTGTTCTACATCTGAACTGATTCATTTGTTGTAATGCATAATATATTAATGGAAATGTGTTGTATATGTTGTTAATTTTGTCCCATCCGTGTCGACTGCTTTGGCGAGCATTAGACAGACCTTTCACATGAACCTTATTGTAACAACCGTTGCACTCGTTCGGATTGATCCATGAGTGTTGTATGTGTTATCTTACCTTGTATATTGTGACTACCACATCTTAGTGGACTGCTCCGTCGGAAACTGTGTATGTCCTGTGTGTTGTGTGTTCCTAACCAAGTTGGGACTGGTCCCTTTCAACCTGGAACTCACCTTCACCCTCATCTTAACCCACTTGTGTTAGAACCTCTCATACACCTTCCTTGACTCACTGCAGCAGTCACACCCTTACTACTGACAGAGTTATCTCACTTTCCTTTATGCAACATCACGATCAAGGCATTGCTTTACGACCCACTGCTGGGACTCCTACACCAAATGGTTTGAGGTCTAATTGGCACTTCTTATTAGGGAGATCCCCTTACATGTTGGCAGGTCCAGCACCGTCAATAGATTCGTGCGATAACTCATGCATTCATTATCACTCAAGGGGATTTCAAGTGCAATGAAGGGAAAGATGATTTGCAATACAACATTTTCAAGGAAAACCAAGAGCTAACTACTAAGAAATGAATTTTATAAGCATGATCCCTTCAGCCAAAGATGGTCTTTGTATATTTTCATGTAGATTCACAGCTCATGTAATGTACTAAAACTCAAGACAAGAATCCACTCTACTATTTAAATAGTGGAACCACGGATCGATGAAAACAATAATCAACAAGAGGAAGATAATCAAGACACATAACATAATTGTTTCTCTAGGGAAATCCACTGCTCAAAACCCTGAATATTTATTTCATTAATTAGAAATCTAAGTGATAATACAAAGATTTCTCTCACAAGAACAACTCTGCCAAAGTATGATCAACTCTCTACCTCACAAGCCCGCACTAACCAACACTTAGCCAATTTATGCTGCCCGTTGAGCCCCTATTTTCTTGCGATTCCTATGAGGAATATCCCATATTTAATCGGGAATTTCTTCTTCCATAACTACGTAATCTAAAACTAGGTCCTCTTCTCATTGCATGCACGATCTGTACAACTAGGATCATTCTACAATTGATAGTACATTAACCCTTCACTCTAGTCTCAACTGGGTCTTTCCCTGAATTTACATGCATGAGTTTCTGATGAGCGGATATTCAGTTAGCTGTAGTAGCAGTAAGGATGCACCAGTGCACCAACGCACTGCTAGGCCTCTACTAGTTCCACAAACAGTTAGAACTAGTTTAATTGTCTATAACTCAATCAAACTGAGTTATCTAATTACAACTCAAATAAACAACCCCTAAAATTTAGGGAGAACATATACATGACTGCAGAAAGAATTCCAACTCAAAATTCCTAAGCTAATTAAGTCAATTAAACTTAATTAACTATTTACAAGTTTCTATGAGAATAAAATTCGATTTGAATTCACATTTTAATTCAAGGACAAATTAAACTGGAATTTCTTGTTTCCATTTCTCAATAGTCTTTGGAATAATCAACTTCGTAATTCCATGACTCTATGAGAGATACATATTCCAAACCCGAGTTTGATGAGAGATATTTGCATGAAGATGAATGAACTGAAAAATATTCTTGAATCCATTTAGAATTAAAATATTGAAAATTTTAAAGTTACATTTGAAATGCCAAAAAAAATTCAAAAATAAAATTTCATCGATTGAAACCATGCAAAGAAGGATTGTGCGAGAGAAACCAGATTTGATTTAGTCTGAGGGGCTTACCAAAGTCGCCAGATCCTGACATAATGATCTGAACTTAAACAAAAACACAAAAACTTATAGATATAATCATAAATATAGAGATGCAACAGAAAACACTTCATTTCATTAATAGAAAAATAATGAAGTGTTGTTATAAACATAATGGAAATAAGATAGCTCGGGAGATGGTAGCTTATCTCTGAGAAGAGATGTGGTGGCTACATGCCTCTAAACTATGTTACAATGAGACTCAAGGGCCTATTTAATATTGGAAAACATGAGAAAACCCTAAACAACCAAAACCCTAACCCCAAATGTAACACCAAGAGTTTGTGGGCCCTATTGGGGTTAGTTGGGCAACCAACTTCCTGGGGTCGTAACTTGGTCATATTATCTTTGTTTGGCACGTATGATACCTTGTTGGAAAGGTATCGCTGAGTATTATAGGTTTCATTGCAGGACTATAGTGATAATACAAAGCTTGCACCCAGTAACCAGGACTTCCCAGGAGGTCACCCATCCCAGATCGCCTCTGGCTCAAGTGTGCTTAACTATGGAGTTTTCCCCACAATCAAGCCCACTTAGCTTGCTACCCCATTTGCAAAACCTTAGCAAGTATTGTGCCTCATGAACCATTCTAGTAGAGTTACCTTCACTCTTTTTTAATTAAGTATTGGGGTTTTTCGTAGTGCATTATATTAGATATCAATCCCACTTCTTCACCCCTGTGAGCATCACCTGATGCAATGAGTGCTAAGTGGACTATTCAAAAATCATGAGAAATTAGTCAGTTACAACTACCTACCTCTTATGAAAATGGTCATAGATGAATGACTTACTTAATGCAGTTGAATCCCAAAAAATGATATCTAATAGTTCAACTACTTTAACAGAGATGAAATCAAACATGAATTACAAACATCCGTAAAATAGTCTTAGGAATATTCATAATCCATGCACGAAGAACGTGTTGGCCTTGAAGGCTTCTGTTATTAAGTAAAATTTCCAAGACACATGTATACAATGAAGTTCACTAGCTCCAATAATGGAGCGTTGGAGCCACTCCTTGCTCCTCAAAAGAACTAGCTTATCTCTCTAATTCCTTGTGGGAGGAGCTAAGGTGAAAAAGTTCCTTGCTCATACAATGAGGGTATATATATAACCAAGAGGTGATGATTCACCTTCCTTATGACTCTTTGACTACACTCATGGTTGTTTGAATTCCTATGACTTTTTGAATTTACATTACTCTTCATATTCTAAATGTGTCCTTTGGACTTCCACTTTACAATACATTTTGAATAGGTAATTACGTAATCCACAATAATTATATGGCATATAATGACTTGTAACACGACATGACATGACATTGATGACATGGACTACATGATGATGTGACAGTGCCAAGTTTTCCTTCTTGTTGCTTATTTCTTTGTGTCTTCTTAAAATATGGTACATGTTCTTCTTCTTCCTCCTACTTATGACTTGAATATGAGGAGTCTTGCATGTGATCTTGATCTTGACCTTCTATTATAGTCCGATGTTCCTTCATATTCTCGCCTGATGAACATATTATCTCTTCAGCTCCATATGTGTCTTCTAGCATGTCTTCCTTCTCCATCTCCTTCTTCATCATCTTTTAATAGCATGATAGAGTACCTACATTTTCAATCCACTCATGATAAGACGACATCAGTCTGATAATCACCTTTTGCGCAGCCCTAACCAGGGGCTGAGGTGCTTTCCCGCTACTATGGTAGCGATCTACGCTATTTCCCCAAACTATATGCGGATCTTACTTATCTTCTTAAAGATCTTAGCTAACTTCACGTAAACATATACTTTATCTCATATTCACTTAATTAACACAGTCACATATGTTCACACATCATATAAATAGTAGAAATGTAATTCATACCCAATACATTTAATGCAGAAAACATGAAATAAATACACTGGAATTATATAAAACTTCACTTTATTAATGCTTCCAACTGTTACAGACTCGAATCACCCTGCACACTCAGCTGCAGGGGTCCGCGCACTCAGCTACAGACTACTAGGCCTCTGCGCACTCAGCTACAGAGCCTTCTCCTACTCTATGACTCAAAACTAGACCTTACACTTCAATTTTTTTTTTATTCTTCTATTCCATTTTTCCATTATATTCTTTACAACTTAGAGCCTCACTCTATTTATACAATCCCATGGTTCATGGACCATGGGTAGATCTCTATAGCCGACATTACATTACAAAATTAAGGGTGGACAACCCTATGACTCATTTACAAGCTACGCGCTCCGCGCCCACAAATGCAGAGACTTTACATCGGAGTTACAACTTTTGACCAAAATCTGGGCTCTAAGCCCCAACACTTCCCTTGGGGGATCCCGCGTCCAACAGGCCACCAACACAAACATCGTGACTCGCCCTTGAGTCATTCTGTCGGTGCGAAGATATTTCCGCGAAGACCTACCAACTCTGCCTGGATCACTGGAAGATTGGTAGTGCACTTAGCGGTTGCCTGTTGTACTTCTTGAACGCATTGTTTAGAGATCGTTGTGGCTGAGCTGCTTTCCTAAACCTGTTCCTACATTCCCTGCATCTGTGCGACTTTGCTTCAATAGAGGCTATAATGACAAAAGGCTCATCAATCCACAACTGTACATACGCCTTCAAAACGACTTCCTTGTGTCGAGCAGCATCCACCTGCTCCTTGAGCACTTTTGTCTGCTGCATCCATGAAAGCCTCTGTGTAAGGGAAACCATCTGTGCGGTCCCTTTTATCTCATCATATTTCTACTGCAGCTCACATGCCTCTGTTTCTAAGTGTTGTATGTTTGTGTCCTCCTACAAAGTGGTGAGAACCTCAAATGACTCCTCAAACAACTTGGTGCAGTCTTTCACTACGCTGTTGACCTCTGCTATGGCTGTTGTGATTGCGTTGGCGCACTGTTCTTTAATCTCTAGTGGAGTTGAAGGTTGCACCTTCAGTTGCAGTTTGGTTATCTCAAGGTTCAACTCCAGCTGAACCTTGGCCATCTCTTCCTTAGCCTCACGCACCCCTACTGCCAATTTCCAGATGTGCGCTTGCGCTGGTTCCTTTGCTTGGATGGCCAGCTACGAGACCATCTAGCAAGCTTCATCGACCACTTGCATAATCTGTCGGTTCTGCGCCACTACCTCATCATGTTGCAGGCTCAACTGTTCGATGTTGATTCAGTGCTCACTCATGACCTAGAGTGCGCGACCCTCCTTAGCTCGCAATTCTATAGTAACTTTGTCCTACAAAACATTAAGTGGCTCCATATTTATCCCAACTCCCTTCAGTGCACTCACCATAGGGCTGTCAGCCTCATTTTCTATAACCAGTGCTCCCTCTGGAAACACTATAGTGTTGGTCATTTTGACACGCAACATTTCCTCAGCCACGGTACCAACTTGTGGAGTGTGCACCTACAACTCCTGTATCTATGCCCGGAGGGCCCCCAACACCATCTGGTGTTCCTCCACAAACTACTAGAGTGCCTCCATGGTGATGTCACTCACTATTTCCCTAATGTCATGAATATCCCCCTCGATGAGGGTGATTGGGTTGAAAGAAGTCTTTGAAGCCTTCGACTTCTTTCGCGGCCCTACCTACTCTCTTGGGAACTGTCGTTTCAACTATGTGGATGTTGTCTGTGGGTCCGTGCCACCTTCCTCTAGATATGTTTCCTGTTTAGGCGAAGGTGACTTTTGGCCTTCACGGTCCTTCTCTGCTGCCTTCCACCACCTTCGCAGCGTCGCGTGCTTCCTGCGCCTTGGCTGTTGCTGCTTCGTTCCTTCTCTTCTCTGCCAACTATGCCATTCACAGTTTTTCCTTGTCCTTTTTCTTTTGTGCGGTGAACTTCTCTACTTCCATCACGGAGCTGGCTGGAGCGCGCCACTCCGGCGGCCATGACTCAAGCACTGTGAAGATGATGTCGTCTGTTTCCAGGTAAGGTAGCTCGTGCCACGTCTTCATGGGGTCCTTCCGCGCCCTGATGTACATGTGGTGGAAGTCTGCCTTGAACTCCGTGAAGCTCTACAGACTGCTATAGACGGGGGCGATAATCGCGGCTTACGATTAATCCCCATTCTGATGTTCATCTCCATGAACACCCAAAATATATTACTGTCCCTGATTCTCTGCGCATCTCTGTTTTCCCGTAGCGAAGCGTACTTCATTGCCTCTGGAAGATCTTGCGCAATCGTTGGGAACTGGCTATCCTCAGGCAATTCCCAAGCCACCAACGCTATGGATAGCAAAAGCCATGCATAGTGGAAAATATTCCCCTGCTCCTATGCCTCACGACAGTTCTCCAGGAACTCCCTGCATAAGTAATCCGCCCAGTTAAACTAGACCCCTTCTATGCATTGCGCGACAAGTGCAACCACCGACGTGGGTACCTCATCCGTGCAACACTTCCGCATAACCTTCCTAGCCAATATCTGTGTCGCAACTTTGACCGCCGCGTTGTTGGCTCAAGGGTCAAGGAGGGCCCCATCAAGGATGGGTGTCCCATCAAGGTGGGCCGAAGGCTCAAGGTGGGGCCCCATCTTGATGCTGGAAATCGCGTACCCTCTCTTCTTCTTCTCCAGCTTGAATTTATTCTTCATGGCCTTTGCAATGGCCAAATCATCATTTTTACCCTCTGAGATATTTTTTGGATCCTCCCCTTTGCAAGGGAGTTGGGTAATTCTGTGGATTAAGTGGTCCGTGATGAGGATGGGCTCCTCCAGCCACAGGCAGCCATCATGCACTAGGAAGAGCAGTTGCCTGATGACAAAAATAGTCACTGGGGTGCGATGGTAATGTGGCACCGAGAGCAAGTTTAATAGTCTTTCCTTTTCTACACCTCGCAACCACTGGCGTGCCTCCAACTCTATAACTCCCAGCGGTGTGTTTTTCTTCTGGCGCATGAGCTGCGCAGTTGCCAAATGTGGGAATTTCTTGTGGTCCACGAGATCCTAGTCTTTAAATTTTAATACCAGCACTCGCCCCAAGTGCACTCCATAAAAAATGATGTCGTCGGGGAGCAGCGGGGTCTGCATAGAGCTCTTTCTCTCATATAGGTCATTGGGCACCCTTTCTTTCCCCTTTCGCAGAGGAACATACATGGGCAGCCTCATCAGAGGGTTCGCACCCTGGGTTTCCACCTCCATCTAAACATCCTCTTCCTCCTCCACTAGGATTTCTTCAAAGTCTTCCTACTCCTCATCAGATTCCAAGTTGATAGCCTTCCCCTTTTCTTCCATAGTAAGCTTAGTTCTCAACGGGTTTCTAGGGGACACGTGCATTGGTATCATAGGCTGCTTGTCTTTCTTGGTTCTTGGTGTGCGTGGCGATTTAGGGATTTTTGCAACTATCCGACACTTTATGGGGCTTCTCCTACCGTTATGGCTTGCGCGGCCTCCTCAACGGTCATTGCTTCAGTATCCATGGCTTCCTCAAGCACTGCCATACTGCTATTCCACAATTCTCTCAACGGCTTGGGTAAGTGCTCAAATAACGACTTCGACTTCAAAAGATCAAACAAATCTGGGTTCATGAATCTCTAGGCGCACAACAGCTCAATTCTCAAATGGCTAAGTGTTGTTTGTTGGGAAGCCCTTTGCAATTTATAGCGGCTTTTGAATTTGAATTCGACCTTTCCCCCCATTTTCGGTCCGTTAATGCTCCCTTGGCTGCAGATTTTCCCAAATCCAGCCCATAAAGTTCACCTTAAATGTTTGTCGCTCGCTCCATTGGGTCTTAAGCCAAGCATCACATCATTAATAATGGTTGTACCAGTCACTTTCCAGCCAACCTGCGCGGCAGCGCAACTACCCTCACGCTACCGCGAAGCCTGTGACACTTCGCTACCACGTGCAGTCCTAACATCATGCAACTCCCGGGCAGAGTAGTTTATAGTCCCGCACCTCCTTCAAGCTACCTGGAGCGCTAAGACTGTGCTTCTGTCGGCTAGTCAGATGGCTGGGCCACCTGTGTTATGCCTTCAAACCACTGCCATTGACTTTTCCTGGGAAGAGTTCTCCATTTAACTTTACCAACTGCACCGCACCACCATCTGTGATCTCCTTAATAACATATGGTCCCAGCCAATGCATACTAAGCTTCCCTGGGAATTTATCAAACTTACTATCGTACAACAACACCAAATCATTCACCTTGAAGGTGTGCAACTTAATATGTTGATCGTGCCAGGTCTTTTCATGCCGCTTTTGTACCTGCTCGTGGAATCCAGTGAAAATCCATTCTTCTTCGAGTTCTTCCAACTGCGCAAGCCTCTCCTCTAGGGTTCCGCGATCCGTCATACCTATGAGCACCGCTATGCGCATACTACGCACGATATACTCCATAGGAATTACAGCTTCCACTCCATAGACAAGCTGAAAAGGTGTTTGTCCCGTGAGTTTCTTGCATGTCGTCCAATAAGAATATAATACTACGGGTATGCGCAGGTCCCAATCGCTTCGCTGTGCATTGCATACCTTGTTCAGTGCGTTGCACACCTTATTAAATGCTTCTGCGTGGATAACCTTCTACGCAATTGTCCTTCCTACGCAATGCTTTTCCAACTTTAAGAGCCATTTGCACATTTGTTGCCCCAACACATACTTATTTACCATACCTTTTAGCGCAAAGTTCATGTGCATCTGCGCAGGTTGTTTTCCATATACTTGCGTCCACCTGGCAAGACTCGCACGCGGATCATTTCTTCCATTGTATTTGTCTGTCAATCACACCCTAGGCTTCCCAAATCGTGTGTGCATCATCCTTCTACATTCGCGCCAGTCATCAAAGATCCTTTTGTGCGTACCCCACCACCTTGCAGGCGTAGCACGCAGTACCTAATCCAAGGCTTGGAAGCATTGTTTTTCCATCATCTCCCTTTCAAATTTATTCAAGAAGGTATCTACCTCACTTAACCCATCATGAGTAGGCAGATCTCTCACTTCTGTTGATATGCAGCGCAGTGACCTCATCATCATATTACAAGCGTGGTTACCTCGTCTAACCGATTTTTCCATCGCTCTCTCTCCTCATCAGAATCTGAAGTACAAGAGCTCTTGCTCTCGCATGAAATTCACCCATCTGCAGTGTGATTTACCCAGTCTTGCTCTCGCATTGCTATCTTGTAGATGCAATCCAAGTCATCATCGCTTTCATAGTCGCGCATCGGCTCTGTATAGCACGATCCTTCAGTAGGGTCCAGGGGTATAACTATGCGTAGTGACTTCTTCTCAAAAATCATCTTAGACTTATTCAGATTAATCACCCCATTCATGTCAGTCGCCCAATCAATTCCTAAGAGTGCAGGGTAGGGATTGTTGTCATCAACAATCTCTATCACTTCAAATTCTGCTAGCGGGCTCGCTCCCTCAATATTTACGATAATTCCTTACAATTGCCCCATGGGTATTATCATCTGTTGGTTCGCCATTCGCAGCTGAATAGGAGACCATTGTACGATAGGTATCCCCATTCGCTCCCATGTGTGCTTTGGCAGAACATTCGCATTTGATCCTAAATCCAGAATTAATTGGTCCATTTCATATTCTCCAATTTGTGCGGTTAACCTCATTTCTCTTCTTGTCATCATCTTATTCTTTCCAATGTTTCAGACTACACGTGGTTCTCTTGGCGTGGTCCCAGCGCATCTGTTAATGAGTTTCTGTAATCCTTTTACAACCTTACTATCGCGTAGTAACTTCATACACGTTTCCAGGAATGTGGTGAGCATAGAAGGGTCCATCTTTGGCTCTGGTCTATCTTTACTTCCTGAAGTGGAGGCCTTAGCGAAGCTCTTCTTAGCTTCCATGAACGTTTCCCGAGCATGCTGCAAATCAAACTTTGCTTCTTTCGCTGGAGTTTTGCGAACCCAAGTACTATCATCTGGCTGTTTGCCTTTGTCATCTCCTATCGTGATTCCACTTCAGAGCATAATATTTACATTTAGATCTTCCTCGCATGGCTCAAACCTCATCATTTGCAACTTCTAAGTTGACGGAGGCGGTAACATTCCTTTGTTGCGTATCCTAGCTATCAGCGTATGAAAATCTTATGTCTCATGATCAAACACGTTGCAATAGAAACACGATGGACGTGTTGGGTTCGTACAATCACGAGCATAACGTCCTGGCCCTCCACAATTGTAGAATATCAACTGACCACGACCTCTTCCAGGTCCTCCTCCGCCTCAGCCTCGTTCACGCCCCTTAAATCTTGTTAGCGCCACTCCTGCATTCTGGTCTAAGGGCTACAATTCGGCTTGAACTCTGTAGGTGGGAGTTCTATCCATCATCAACTCATAGCTTCTACAAGTGCGCTCATCGTGTCCCACTGACCTACAAAAGTTACATAACAATTGTTGCGAATTTTGTGTATACTTCTATAACAAATGATAGTTGTCTGTAGCATGTTTTCCACCTATTTGACAAATTTCGCACCACAAAGCAGGCGCATGCTAGGTATTGCTTGTGCTTCCGGCCTTAACGACATTGGTCCTACTCTTGCAAGGTAATTTGAGAAAACCGAGCAGTGGTCCTTGTCATGACTTGACCTTTGCATTTTACGCACCACACCTCTTCGCGCACTTCTGGTCGGGTTGTCCTGTCCTGTTTCAGACTCTGCATCTCAAGGCATAAATTCTTCAGCTACGTGTGGATCTACTAAACTCCCAAGTTAGGATCCTGCATCAAGGTCTCATGCAGCCTCATCGTGATCTCTAAGGCCTCTACCTGAGTCGTTAACTTCTGCTCCGATAGTGCACTCCTTAAATGTGGCATTAGCGATGCTAAAAACCATTCGCAATGTTGCCCATCCGTCAAATTCATATTATCTTCGCGAATCATGCATTTCATTCTCTGATCCAGCTGCCAAGTAGTCTCTCCTGGTAGCATCGTGATCTCTTTGAATCTAATGATCGATTGTGCTTTAGACTTCGGCCTGCTAAATTCTCTATTTAACGTTGCTTGGATATCCATGATTCCCACATTTGGATTATCATTGGAGTGCTTAATATACTAGGTCAACGCGCAGTCCTGTAGGGCACTAACTAGTGTCGCTTTCTTTATATTGTCATATGTGACTCCTTGTGCTTCCCATACGACTCTTACAACAAACCAACATTGTTCTGAATCCTCATTTCCCAATCCCTTGAACACATGCAACTTTATCGTGCTTGCCATATTGAATCGTGGTGGTGGTGGAGGTGGTACGGGTGAAGATGGAGGTGATGGCAGCGAAGATGGTGGTGGTGTGGGTGGGGGTGGTATTTGCGGAATTCTTTGCCTTATCAAGTGGATCACACTTCACAGAGAGACCTTTGCGAGCTCTTCCTTGTCCCCTCACGGAGGTGAAATCAAGGGGCTATTTTTTGGTCCCTCACTTCATTCGTTCCTATAGGTTTTTCCACTTCGTGTAGCCTTGAACATCAAGGTAATTGTATAACCCTCTTTTCAAACAATAATAGTTTAATCCAAGTATTTAGAGACTTTACGTACTTACCTCGCGGTCCTTTGAGAAAGCATCGCTCTGCCTCGTTGTAGCTGACTGAGGTGTCGACTGCGAACTCAGTAATGAATCCTCTTATAATTCGATCGAGCCAATGATCAACGACGCGCGTGATATTATCCTTCGATGCTTCCAACCTGTGCACTAACTCTGGGGTCCACACAATAGGACCGTCAAGCTTCCACCTTCCTTAGCTATTCGCTAGCTTCGCGGTCCACTCACACAGCTTAGTAGGGAAAGACGTGAAGAATATTTCGTGGATCTCTGTGTACATGTAGAAGTCTAACCACTCTTCTTTTGACAGTCGCGGATTCCTGTTCTCCAACACCATGAACGCGTGAATTATTTTGTCCAAACAACCTTCAATTTCCTTTTTAGTTGGATTACAATGATATGACATCAAAATATCTATGCAGATTCCAGTCCCGACAACGGAACCATTTGTTGACTTGATGGGGCCTGACCCAGGTTTAGAGTTAATTAGCCAAACAAATCCCTACACTTCTAGCCCTTTTGGCATCAGCCCGTGGAGCACAGACTTAAGTCTCACCCGAAGCAGTATGGGGGGATGATGGAACCAAGTTTTCACACCCTTGAGATGTCTGAGGTGTCGATTTAGTCCAACTGTGCCCACCTTCGCACAGGTCAATTCACGCACTGTTTTGACCTATGAGACCTTCGTGATCTGTGATAATCGCCTTTTGCGCAGCCCTAACCCGCGGCTGAGGTGCTTTCACACTACTATGGCAGCGATCTGCGTTATTTCCCCAAACTATACCACAGATCTTACTTATCTCCTTAAAGATCTTAGCTAACTTCACGTAAACAGATACTTTATCTCATATTCACTTAATTAACACAGTCACATATGTTCGCGCATCATATAAAAAGTAGAAATGAAATTCATACCCAATACATTTAATGCAGAAAACATGAAATAAATACACAGGAATGATATAAAACTTCTCTTTATTAATGCTTCCAACTATTACAGACTCGACTCGCCCTGCGCACTCAGTTGCAGACCACTAGGCCTCTATGCACTCAGTTACAGATCCTTCTCCTACTCTATGACCCAAAACTAGACCTTACACTTTAGATCTTTTTCTATGATTCTATTCCATTCTTCGATTATATTCTTTACAACTTAGAGCCTTGCTCTATTTATACAATCCCATGGTCCACATACAATGGGTAGATCTCTATAGCCGACATTACATTACAAAATTAAGGGCGGACAACCCTATGACTCATTTACAAGATATGCGCTTTGTGCCCACAAAATGCGGAGTCTTTACATCGGAGTTACAACTTTTGACCGAAATCTGGACTCTAAGCCCCAAAACTTCCCTTGGGGGATCCCGCACCCAACACAATACTTGTGCGACAATGCTTAAAACTTTTGGAATGAGTGTGGTTGATGTTTAAATTGTTAGAATGACTCATTCACACAAAGGTAACCCCTTGAAACCACCCTAACAAGCATACATACATTATGTGATAGATAACATGCAAAAAAATGACAATTACTAAAGTGCGAACGACTCTTGCGACATGTGAAATATAGTGAAAGTAACACATGCCAGAGCAAAGATAACATGAAAATTAAACTAACTAGAATGAAAGCAAGCGAAAGAGACAACCAAAAAGATGAAAACGACGCTCACGAAAGAAACATTTTGTAAAAATCACCGAATGGAAGTACAAATACAACTAGAGTGTGAGAAAGTGTGGTTGTTAGTGTGCACTGACTGTCGACATGGATTGGACATTGCACAAGCACAATCTTGATGGAACATGATATGATTGTCCAAGCTTACATAAAAGAATGTGCTCATGCATTTGTTACAGATTGAGCATGTATGAAAAGTGACTTCGACACTTCCAATACAAGAAGGGAGCTCAAAAACATCAACTGACCAAGAAGTGACTACGAAATGACTGATCACAAGATCTACAATAGGCTCCAAAATTCGAGTGTATGTAAAGTTTTGGAGGGTTTTTGTTGCAATGACAATATGAAGGAAAAGGAAAAAAAGGGGACATCAATGATGAAAGGGCATCAGAGAAACAATTCACAACTTTTGTTAGTTCAATTTTGGCTCTCTCCTTTAATTCTATCTCTTTTACACTCTTGCACACTTAGAGCATGTTGAAGCCCAAAATTGTCTCTTTTTGACAACCTTCTTACACTCTGCCTCCTACTTTTTTACTCTAATAACTCTAATTGAGCATCATTTTACAGGGTTCATGGCAATAACAGGTACTTAAACATATTTTATTTGATAAGTTTCATTGCTATTTATTATTTAACTCAATATTTGCATAAGTTATTGAATTGCACCAATTCTGCAGCTAATGACTGATTCTACAACATAGTTGAAGGTTCGATGGGTTTCGAAACTCCAACCGAGGAACGAGACATATGAGTAGGTGGATAATAGCTGGAATAATGATATTTACCTATATTCATCACTTGGATCGATGATAAGCATACCATATAAGCCCAATAAATGTGAAATTCAACTAATGAAGAAGGAGCCAAAGGCAAACCAGGCGAGCGAGAAAATTAATGGAAGAAAATATTTAGTCTCATGATTTTCTTCTCCGATAGAAAATCACGAGGAAATCATGTCATATTACCTTCTTATGTTATTTTTAGTCTCTTTCGAGTAGGATAGGCTAGTAAATCTCTAAAACAATTATTGATAGAGGTTATAGATCTACCTCACGGCATGATAAAGACAAACCTGTGTATTGTTTTTGAAAATTTTGTTTATAATTATAAAAGCTTTGTTTCGTTTGATCGATTTATTGTGCGTTATCTCAATGCGTATATAATCCTTTGAAGAAGTCATGTTGTTACCTACATCTCGTAGGAGGGCCCCTTGTAGTTGTAAGGTTTTATCGTTTTTAATTAACATTTCAAATCTGCATTTTATATAGTGTTTAAGTAGTTCATCTAACAGTCCAGTTTTGATTTGGAATGAATGTTTAGGACCGAGTTAACGAAGGATTTGTTTAAAAATTTTGTTGTAGGATGAATGAGTGAAGCCGAGATCTCTTATGCACATGAGAAGTAGTAGACAAAATGTGAAATAATTTGAGATTTGAAATAGAGTTTGGGTTACATTTGAGTGAAGAAATTTTCGATTATGTGTGATATTTAGATTAATTTCCTTTTTTAGTTGAAAGTAATTTAGGTTTTTATTGTTTAGTTTTCTATTTCAGAGTAACTCTATTTTTCTAGTATGATCTTTCTTTTGAGCAAGTGTGATATTTATTTCAAGTGTGATCTTTCTTTTGAGCAAGTGTGATATTTATTTCAAGCAAGTGTGATGTTTCTTTCAAGTAAAGTGTGATATTTTTTTTAAGCAAGCGCAATAATATTGATTTCATTTTTGTTAAGAGTGACATATTTACTTTCATGTAAGAGTGATAGTCATTAGAGAAAACATGTGCATCTTGATATCTCAATTTAATCTATGATTTACTTGAATAATAAGGACTCCTAGCACAAACAATGCACATACATTTCATCAATATACTAGCCTTGGTCGATAATTTACGTAGTAATTTTACATCGATTAAATTACCAAACATTTTGGCGTTGTTGTTGGAGAAGTGCATATAGGAGTCTTTTACTTTTCATAAAAAAATTTATAAAATGTATTTATGCATAGGGAAAGAGATTCTAGGGGTAGATTCATAAGTAGAGGTAGGGTTTCAATTCCAACATCATCACTCACCCACCACAACCTCGTAGTACCACACCATCCACCCAAACTCATATTCCATCAATTGCAGGAAGACATAGACTTCCTGAGGTACATAGATCTGAAATCCAACCTAAAGATTCACCAACTTTCTCTACTGAAGCCGTAGTAGAAGAAGAAGATCCTACATCCCCAACATAGGGAGTAATATTTCTATTTTCCACTGGAGAACAACTTCTAGGACAAGAACTAGAAATCCCTAGTGAATAAGAAGAATAAACGTATTTTAAAGTTCCATTGATAGAAGAACCAGAGGAGGAACTAGAAAATCAAATGTTGGAACTTTATATTAGCTCCGAGGAATCTACAATGGGAGGATAAGGGGAACATAGGTTTGGAGGTGGAACATAAGGAAATAGAGGAGGTGGAGGAAGAGGAAGAGGATTTTGGTAAAGGAGATGCAAAACCTTTTGGATTTCCCATCTTTGATGAAGATACCACAACCACAATGAAAAATATCTCACCCTCTATCCTCCTTAGTTTCCATGGATTAAGAAATGAGGATCCTGAAACATTTCTTTTTGAGTTTGAAGTCTTGTGTAGATCCTACGAATACTTGCTTGATACTCAAAAGTTGAAATTGTTTTCAATCACTCTTAAAGATGCAGCATTAAAATGGTTTATGGGCTTAGGATAACATTCTATAAGAACATGGGAAGGAATGAAAATGTGTTCTTAGAAAAATACAAGTACTATTGCATGCCCCATAACCTTAAAGATGAAGTCTTTAAAATGATGTAAGAAGAAGATGAAAATATTAAAGATTTCATTGAAAGATTTGCTTATAATGTAAAAAGGGCTAAAATTCATACTCTAGATGAAGAAACCTTGAAAGTTCTCTTGCTGAAATCTATCAGAGATAAGCGGATAGATATTCTCACTTTGATGGGTAAAGGAGATATTTCTCATTTATCATTTAGAGATATTTGTGATTTATGCATACACATTTCAAGAGGAAAGGCAAGAACTGGGAAAATCCAAGAGATCTGCTATGTCTAGGACTAATAAATTTATAGTTGGGACAATAAGTAGTTTGAAATAGGCAATTTGCTTGAAAATTTTAAAACATATATTTTGGGGAGTCTTAGTGAACAAATAGACACCCTTAAAATACAAAACAAGAAAAAGGCTGAAAATGTTGAATTATCTATCTTTTGTCCAAAATGTAGAAAGAAGCATGCCTTGAGAGAATGCCCCCTTGATTTAAAAAGTGTAGAAACCTGTGTTATATGTGCAAAAAATCATGATACAAAGGAATTTCCTTCAATACTGGGTCTTAAAGTTGTCTATAAATAGGAGTAATGCCAAATCAAGTAGAACCTCTTTGTTTTATTGCTAAGATACCATGGAAAAATCTACAATCAAATATGACTCAACGTTTCAACACTCAAACATATGCACAACCTTCACAAAGATTGCAACCATGCCTTGGAAACCTTGGCCTCAACCTTGGGCACAAGGATGGAAAAATGCTTATGGCAAGTATCCTCAATTTCAACAATCTTACCCTATTTTTCCACCACAATATTTTCCTTAGCTTGTTCAACCCTCTCAACCTCAAAATCTAAATCCACAACTTTCATTACCATTTCCACAAAAGCTAAATCAACTTCTTGCTCATCCACTTCCAAATCCAAATAATAAAAAATCACAGCCTGTTTACAACATAGAAGGGCATAATTTCCAAGCATACATGATAACTCCATTAGATCTAAACAATGTCCAACTTATATTTGGTAGAGTATTGGAAAAGAAGTCACCACCTATTGTTATCCAGGAATCTGAGAAGGATGACTTCTCTAAGAAAGAGACATCTCTTCATCAAGAGGAAAATCCTTAAAAACAAACCACCCTTGTACATTCTGATGATACTCCAATAAACTCAACTTTCATTATAGAACAACGTTCCATTTCTGTTCAAAATCCACCTTTTCCTGAAAGATTGAAAATTGACAAAGGGGTAGAAAAGCATATTGTGTTTCCTGATTAGTATATGATAGATGAATTGAAGAATGTTTGTATAAAAATTCATTTGTTACAAGCTATCAAAGAAATACTAATATTTGCAAATACAATCGGGGAGTTAAGTATTAAAAAACGAGGAAGAAAAAGGAAAAGAAGTTAAAAGAATCCAGTTAGTTGGGAAAATTGCAGATATCATGATGGGAAAAACAACAGTTCAGAAATATCTAGACCCAGGAAGTCCCATTGTGAAAACACACATTAATGGTATTGATATTCCAAATAAATTGATTGATTTAGGAGCAACTATAAATATCACGAGTAAACAAACTATGAATCAATTGAAACTTCTTATTCTTCAATATACACCTACATTATTGCAATTAGCAGATAGATCTGTTATCAAACCTGAAGGTGTGTTAGAAGATGTATTTTTATCCTTAGATTCTTGGGAATATCATATTGAATTCACGATCTTGACACCCAACAATAATCTAGGAGGACGCCCATTTATTCTAGGTAGACCATGGTTAGCTACAACTGATGCTTTTGTAAGTTGTAGATCTGGTGATATGTTTATATTTGATGGAAATTAGACAAACAAATTCACATTATATCCTCCTGAAAAAACAACAATATAAGTAGAAAGTGAAGCATGGATAGACGACGATAATGAAAATTTTGATATATGACCAATTTTTGCTACTTCACAATAGACAAAGAAGATCATATTTTAAATTTAATGGAAAATAATGAATCTTCCTCATATTGTGAACCAAATCAAAGTTTTCAAGAACAATTTAATATTGAATATTTATCATCTCACCAAATGGCTTCACATTCTATCGAGAAATTTGACAATTATTTAATATAAATTTTTCCAAGGAAAACTTTGAATATTAATGATAATCTGGAAGAATCTCAAAAGAAAAACTTAGTGAAGATGTTACAAGAACATTCCTCTGCTTATGCATGTGAATACACTTATTTGAAAGGAATTGATCTTAACACTTGTATGCATCGTACTTATATTGAAGAAAATGCCAGATCAATGTGACAACCCCAAAGGAGGATGAATCCAAACCTAATGGAAATTATTAAAGAAGAACTACAAAAATTGTTAAATGCGAATTTCATTTATCCAATATCAAACAACAAGTGGGTCTCACCATTGGTAATTGTTTCGAAAAATAATGGCAAATGGAGAGTATGAATTGATTATAGGGAATTGAATCAAGTTACTTTAAAGTATCATTTTCCACTTCCTTTTATATATCAAGTCCTTGATACATTGGCAAGGAAAAAGTAATTTTCATTCTTAGATGGTTTTAGTGGATATAACAAAATCCAAGTAGCTCTAGAAGATCAATATAAAACAACCTTTACCTGTCCATGGGGAACTCATGCTTATGAAGTACTTCCTTTTGGGTTATGTAACGCACTTGCAACATTCCAAACGAGAGTTTTAGGCATTTTTTTTTTTTTTTTATCTAAGTCATGATTGTGTGGAAGTTTACATGGATGATTTTACTGTCTATGGAAACTCTTTTGAAGAAGCTCTTAAAACTTTGAAAAAAGTTCTCATTAGGTGTAAAGAAGCAAATATCTCATCAAGCCATGAAAAATGTCGTATGATGTTCATTGAGGGAATTGTTTTAGGCCACCATATTTCAGGGAATGGAATCAAAGTGGATGCATCTAAGGTAGAAGTCATTTCTAAATTATCAGTTCCTACTTGTCAAAGGGATGTTAGAAATTTTCTTAGTTTTACTGGCTATTATAGAAGGTTTATAGAAAAAATTACAAAGATAGCCTCTCCAATTTTCAAATTGCATACAAGATTGTGAATTCAGCTGGAATTCTAACTACCCGAAAGCCTTTGAAACATTGAAAGAAAATATTTCCTAAGCACCCATTTTAAGAGCACCAAACTAGAAACTACCTTCTCACATTTCGACTGATGCCTCGAATACAATTTTAGGAGTTGTATTAGGACAAAAAGATTTAACTCCTTATGCCATTTATTATACAAGAAAAAGTATGACCCTTGCAGAATTGAATTACACTGTAATAGAAAAAAGAGCCATTAATAAATTCAAACATTATATCACTAGTTATGAAACCTTCATTAACACAGATCATTTTGCAAATAGATATTTAATTAATAAATCAATTACTAATGGCAGAATTACAAGATTGTTATTATTATTACAAGAATTCAATGTTACTATTTTGGATAGACGTGGAAATAAAAACATTGTTTCTGATTTTCTATCTAGAATCCAAAATGATAGTAAAGATGTTTTTGTAGAAGATAGTTTTCCTAATGAATATCTTTTTGCAGTATCTATTAAATCTCCTTGGTTTTCATATTTTTCTAATTATTTGGCTACAGGGAAGTTACCATCATACTTGTCTTCTCGAGAGAAAAGGAAACTTATTCAAACTAACGCATCTTATTCATGGATAAATGAAGAATTGTACAAAACAAGACCTGAATTAATCATTCAAAGATGTGTTAGAGAGGATGAAGTACCAGAGATACCAAAAGCTTATCATGATGAACCATGTGGAGGACATTTCGCTGATAAAAGAACTGGCAATAAATTCCTTCTCTTAGGATACTATCGAGCTTCTCTTTTTAAGGATGACAAAGAATATGTTAGGAGATGTGACAATTTTCAAAGAATGGGAAAGTATGTTTATTCGAGTGAAATGCCTCTACAACCCCAAGTACTTATTGAATCTTTTGAGAAATGGGCTTTGGATTTTTTTGGTCCAATCAATCCACCATCAAGACAAAAAAGGTACATTCTTGTTTGTACAGATTATGTCACAAAATGGGTAGAAGTTAAAGCACTTCCTTTTGCTATTGAAAATGATGTAGTTTCATTTCTTTTGTAGGATATTTTCATTCATTTTAGTGTCCCAAGGGAAATTATGATAGATCAATGTACTCAATTTACATCCAAGTTGGTACAAAATATAATGGAGGAATACAAAATTAAACATCGAAAGTATACTCCATATCATCCACAAGAAAATGGACAAGTTGAATCTACCAATAAATTAATTGAAGCAATTCTTACCAAGACTGTGCATCTACATAGAAGGGATTGGATGTAAAATCTTCCAAAATCTTTATGGGCATATCTTACCACATGGAGAAACCCAACAGGGCACACTCCTTATGAAATTGTTTATGGGAAGCAAGTCCCATTTCCTATTGAGTTCCAGACAAAGACTTTTAAAACACCAACCAAATTGGGTCTTGATCTATTAGAAGCCCAAAGACAAAGAATGGAGCAATTGAATGAACATGTTGAGATACAACAATATGCTATTCATAGAACCAATATAGTCCAACAACAAAGATCCATGTGGCATGATAAGTTTATCAAAGAAAGAAAATTACAACCTTATGATTGGGCATTTCTTTTTGATTCAAAGTTTAAATATTTTCAAGGAAACTTTAAACTCATTCTCTTGGTCCTTATGATATTGAAACTGTCTTTTGTAATGGAGCAGTCAAAATCAAAACCATTGATGAAGAAAAAGTAACCTTCCTTGTAAATGGTCATAGATTACGAATATATCATAAACCATTAACAAAGGAAGAGTTCATAAGAAATCTGCAAGATAATCTTTATTTGAAGTTGGTCAAGGGAGATTCTTCTTCCTCTCCAACTTAGCCTTCTACTTTCTTTTTTCAAAAAAAAAAAAAATTGTATAAACATGAAAACCAACATTGTTGGCATGTTTATACAGAAAATCTAAGTTGAAAACCAAGAATTCTTGGCAGCATAGGTTTTCTTTTTAATTCCCTAGTCTTATCCCATTTCTTTTTATTCCTCTTTTGAAAAACAAGACAGCTACAAAATTGTCAATAATCTGCAACTCTCATGGAATTCCACAGCTTACTTGATAGATTGCAACCAGGGAAAATGAAGATCATGGAAAAAGCAAATTGAATGAAGATCACAACTAAAGTAACATGATTTAAACCTACAAAAGGAAAAATCCAAAATCAATAAGGCAAGATAGCAGGTATGTGAATATTAGTTAGATAATAAAGGGAAAAACATTGAATTATGAAATTAAATAGATGAATTATCGTTGCTAATGCCACTTTGTATAATGACTACCTTCATTTCGACATGACGCCGGTTCTAACGAAAATATCTTGTCAAAAGGATATGAATCCGATATGAAACCTTGTTATCATTCAAACTTACTCCATTAATTCCATATATTGTCCTACTTCCTTCGCATACTATCACAGTTCCTTGCATCATATCCATTCCACTCAGTCCTGTTCCATTATCGAAAACACCTCACATATTACACAAACTTTGTCTTTTTGACATACTCCATAACCAAACTCCTTTCATAACCCTGTCAAAAAGAGAAATTAGGGGCTAAGACTTCTTTAGCATGGGAGTCATTGTACAGTCATAACCAAATGGGGCTAAATTTCTTGAAGGATACCCATAGGTGAAACAACAATGCAAAAAACGCAGTGGTTAGGATTTGTTGAAAAAATTGATGAGCATGAGAAATAAGTTACAAAATCATTTTATTGGGCATATGATGGTGTTATATACCTAGGGGGGATAATATGGGGTACCGAGGGAGGTACCCAAGGTAATAATGTAATAATGGGATGGGCCATAGTAATAAATAAGGTGGTTAACCCATGTCATGTAAGGGACCACAAGTAGTTAATAATAATGTAAGGGGGCCCATGGTATTAGTTGATGGTATGAGGAAACCATGTTAATGATGCATGGTATTGTATGTATGAGGCCTATATAGAGGCTAGAGACTCCACATGGAGAGATAGGAAGAGA
>APFE030144926.1:0-12396 GCA_000404065.3 Pinus taeda | reverse complement strand
TAGTAGCCACGTTGGCGCAGGCTGTGGACTGTTTCCCTCTCTGAGGGTTTTAACCACGTCAAAACACTGGTGTATTGATCTGTGATCTGTTTGTGAGCGGTGTCCTTTTGGTGTTCTGTCTAAGGAACTTACCCTGTATATTCCTACAGATGGCATCTTAGAAATAATTCCAAGTGGGTGTGGCTAAAAAAATTGAGGATTCCCTCTTGTCCTTTTTCTCACAGTAGGTTTCCCACCAATTCTTAACATGTGGGGCGGCTTTGAGGATTGCAAAATTAATCTTTTCTTGATATGAAAAGTCATGAACTAAAAAATATCCTTCAAATAGATTTAACCATCTATCTACAACATCTGTATCTATATTTCATTCAATTATGGAAATGTCAAAGTTGACTTGTACCTTAAAAGGAGTGTTGCCTCTAGAGTGGCTACTAGATGAAGATAAGTGGCCTGTGGATAACTGCCGAAGGATCTGGGAAAAGTTATCCATGATCACGTTCCTTTGTCGCTCGAGGGCTTCCTTGAGCAATATTTTGAAAGGATCTCTTGCCCCCTTGTCTTTATTTTCTTCCACCATGGGAGGTCATCGGGGTTTGTGAGGCTGGTTGTGCAAATGTTCAACCAGTACGAGCCCTAACTCATACCTTGACCTCATTGGGGACATGCAATGAAAAACAAAGAAAGAGAAAACCTCTTTGATACCACTGATCCATACTTATGCAGGGATGCAACAAAATACAGATATACACATAAACACAAAGATGCACCATAAAAATTCATTTCATCAATATCAAAGAACTAAAATATGCTTACATACATAAATGGAAATAAACTAGCTCGAGCAATGGTAGCTTATCTCTGAGAAGAGATGTAGTGGCTACATGCCTCTGAACTATGTTACAATGAGGCTCAAAGGCATATTTATTATTAAGAAATAATGGAAAATCCTAAACATCCAAAAGCCTAACCCTAGGAGATGAAGTGCCAAAATTGTGGGCCCCGTATGGGTAAATTGATACATTAACTCCCCAGGGTCGTAACTTTGGCATACGATCTTCATTTGTCTATCATAAAACCTCATTTCGAAGATCTCAAAGAGGAGGACGAAATCAAATTTTCAAACTAGTCTGAGACTTTTTTGGTCTCTTCTTTTTCCCTAAAAACATATTTTAGTTCCTCAAAGTGACTCCGAAAGTTTAGGACCCGAAAAACTGCCAAAAATAGTAAGTTGTGCTACAATTAAGGAAAATAAAAAGAAACAATGGTGGGGGTCCAAGTGGAATAGGCAAGTGGCCACCAATATCCACCGGATCATCGCATGACCATTTGAACCTTCTAAGAGTACATATGTCAAAAACATGATTTTATTATTTGTTATTATTTTTATGCCATGGGATAAAATATAATAAATTTTTATATGTGTTTACTTTGCAGTGTCATTATCCTCTGCTCATGCATGGGTATGTGAACCATGAATTCCCCGAAGACCTAGGACATGTCATATCTAAATTATCTACATTTGTACATTGGATCACATCAAAGGAGATTCATAGGGCTAGCATTCCACAATGGCATCAAGAGATAGTTGAAATTGTTTGAATGTTTGAGAAGGAATTACCAACGCGTTTCATGGATTTGCAGGTTCATCTTCGAATTCACCTAGTAGATGAGGTTGAATTAGTTGGGGTGGTTTCTTGCCGTTGGATGTTCTTCTTAGAGAGGTACATGAAGAAATTGAAAGGTTTTGTTCAACAAAGGGAAAAACCTGAGGGGTCTATGGAATAGGGGTATGTATCATATGTGGATTTCTATTATGCCAATGAGTACATCATGCATATTGACAACACACTAAGTGTGTTTATTTGGGACGACGAAAGGGATGAAGACAAAAGAGAAGGGGAATTTCTTGAAACGAATGGAAAAAATGATCGCGATAAAAAGTAAGTGACTTATCATTTGTCAAATTTCTACACAGTAACTATTTACATTGAACTTCATAATGTATATTTTGATCTCATATGTACTATATATATCAGTTTGATTTCATCAACAAATTCAGAAATGGAAACCATCAACAAATTCATTCTTTTCAATTTGGAAGTGACACAGCCGTGGGTCGCATTGTATGAATGAAAGAGGAGGAAATGGGACATTGACAAGAAATTATTTAAACGGTTGAATGGTAGAAGCGCTCCTTATCCCCGTCATTTAAAATAAAATACACTACTACATTTGGGTAGAAATTCCAACGACAGAATTCGAGGGAATGGCCAAAATCGGAAAAAGTGTTAGAAGTTAAATTATTTTTTCTTTTTATTTTTATTTTTATTTTTTAAATCCTGACTACCGTTGAATATCCAATGACATTTATTTATCGGTTTAATATTCAAAGGAATGTCCTATCCCATCGATTATCAAATGTTTTCCTTATATCCCTCCTGTTGTTGAATAACCAACCAATTGTTCTTTTCCGTTAGATATATGACATTATATCCAATACGAAAATGTGTTGTCCAAATTTCCTACAAATTAGTAAAGTTGTCCAATTATATAATAAATCTATTAAATATATTATTATTATTATTATTATAATAATATAAATATAAATAAATTTTACAACCAATTTTTTTATTAAATTTAACCCTTGTATAGTGCTATCGAATAGTATACGCATCGGTGCACCTTATATACGTAGAACATTGTTGTTTTTATTTGTATAAAAAGCAACCCTGTATGGTGCACTATTTTATATTAAGCATTGGGCCCTTTAGTTCAATTAACTGCACCAATGCGTATAATATAATCAACGCACTGCCATTTTTAAATTTAAAACCCCACAATGGTGCACTATATTGTTTATGCATCAGAGTGTTCTTATATGTGTTTAGCACTAAGGCGTCGTGAAAGTATAACATTAGACTGGGCAAAATTATTTTTATGACTGACATTTTTTGAAATTTAACAATTTCGTGGTGCTTTGAAGTATTATACGCAATGGTGTGCATTATGTACTTAGCACACCAATAATTTTTTATTTTTATAAAAAATAACTCTGCCACGATGCACCATATGCTATTAAGCACTCATGCATATAGGTATAGTAATGCACTAGTGTGTCAATGTATTATAAACACAACATTAAAAAACATCCCGCTAAAACATCTGCCTGCCCAACTCTGCTTATGACCTCCTCTACAAATGAATTTTTGGGCTATTTTCATAGGGGATTTCACAAAACCTCCACTAGAGGGTATTTTCCTTGTAGTGCTAGGTATCAATTTCCTCTATTTAGGTCTTTCTTGGAGAGCCATCAAGCTTCATTGAAGCAAGTGAGCCTTATGCTAATACTCTCCTCTAAATGGACCTTGGAAATAATTATAGACGTAATCGTTGATCCTACCATCCGAAGTGATTTCTATCATACCGAGACTCCTCCCATCGGTGAAAGTTTTTAAAGAGCAGGGGACACTAATTGAAGTGATAGTGGGTCTTTGTCCCATTGTTGTCATTTGGTCTAGTACTTTTCCCATAGGCACCCCTCCTAGGGCCCCTGCTAAATTGTGTGGAAACAAGATCTAGTTCATGTTAAGACAAGCTTCAAATTGAATGAAGTACCCCCATAATTGTTTCTTCCCTACATCTCCTCTACACAACAAAATACTTGGAACTAGGTAAGCCTTTCCTAGTACACCTAGAAAGTCGAAACGAGTATGAGAGTTTCCTCCTAGATAAATACTCAAATATTAACCACCCTAAAATTCCAACATATCCTACTTTCAATTGAGGAAGCCATCATATCAACCTTAAAGCTCCTCTTCCAGCAACATGAATACAATTATGTGGTGGGTACAAGATGTTGGGGTAGTTCAAACTCATTCCTCATATTCTTCCTATTTTTAATTGTTTAGAATAAGTCGATGAGGGATATGAATAAGGATACATTTACTAAATCTCATGGATTTAAACGAATATTGGGTTCACCCCCATTTTCAACGAACGCGCCTTTTGACAAATGAACTCCTAGATTTGCTATGGCATCTACTTGGATGTTGTAATCTTAGAGGGTATGATAAAATTCAATAGACTTAAAGTGAGAAATTATTTCGATAGTTCAAGCTATAAATTTGGAAAGGATAATGAGAGATATAATCATACTTTTCTAACTTAACTAATAATAAGTTATGAATCAATTGAAATTGAAACCCTTCTCATCCCCATTGCTTGCAAGATTAACAATCCTTGATACAAAGAAATAATGTATGCTTGATGATTTATTATCGCACCTAGGCCCCAATATATGTTATTTGTTATTGTACATTGTGATTAATGATAAATCACACCACCCTCAGCCCCCACCTTTCCACCTTGGGTTGCCTTTAAATATCTCATCGAAAATAGGCAACAAGTTCTTTGCATTGCTAGCTATTTATTAAATTATACAACTTATAATCAAAATTTCAATGATTGATCTTATTTAGGCCATTTTTTAAAAGTTTTGGGATGAAGGATGACTCCATTGGTTATATATTTCGTACTCAACCTCTCTTCAACATCTAAAATTGCCTCTTCAAATCCTTTATCCCATTAGCTTAACATAACCTTGTTGAAAATCCCCCTAACCTTCATCGCTACTTGGTAAGGGTGGATTTCTTCAATCTAAAGATGATTTGATTTAAAGTAAGCCATGCCTTCAAACACAAATATTTAGGGATTGCTTTCTAGGTTTTTTTAAAGAGAGTTTTCCAAGAGAACAACCATGGATACCTTTACCAATTAAAAAACATCTCTTTCCAATTTTGAGGGAGTCTGATTGAAATTCCTAGCTCTGCAATTGAAATTTTCTATACTTGGGTAATGAATTTATACTCCATAAATAAATGGATGTGTGATTCCTCTACCTCAAGACACAATGGGAATTGGGAGGGTCTAGCTGTTCCCATTTTATGAAGGGTCCTAATAGTTAATAACTTTCCATGCACCATTATCCAACATAAAATATTTATTTTTGGAAGCCCATATAGATACCATATGTGCTTCCCTATAGAATACCTAGAAGGATATGAAAGATTTAAAAGTTGAAAACATATCTTGCCTTAATAGAGAAAATACCACCAAATGATACCTATCCTTTATTGTCCAAAATTGAGAGGTGGAGAAGAGTTTCCCAATGTATTAGGGATATAAAAATTTGAATCTCTACTCTAATACACTTTGGTCAAGTTAGTTCCTTCGAATTTTTCCATCTTCTTGAAAGATTCAAATTGGATATATCATGGTATGTGTTCAAACCATTGTTTGAGAGGCATTCCTATGCATTATACAAATATAGTAAAGACAAATGCACTCTTATGAGGATATTGTCTTTATACATGTTTTTCATTCTACCATCCCCAAAAATCAATGGAAATAGATCCTTAAGCATGCATGTTGAAGTATTGTATAGTTTCCTCAGGGAAGAAACCTTCATATTTTGATGAAGTAGATCCAAACATATTTCTCTTGTTGCATTGATATGCTTCTTATGCAATGTACATTTCCATGATTCACTCTAGCCTATTAGTATTCTCCATAAATTCTTAGCACACAGAAAAATTTATCAATGTGGGGTCTTTAATTCCTAAACCACCCCTTCCTTGAAGTACCCTCTCTATCTCCCATTATATTGAGTGGAATATTTTTTTTCATTAGCTTTCCTTCCTCACCATAATTTTTTTGTTTGAAATTTCATTCCTATCTGATTCATTAAACTTGTTGGTGCCAACATAAAAAATCCTTGCTATAAATTGTAATATAGATGAAACATATTTTATCAAAATTACTTTTCCTATGGATTAAACCATTATGTGCCCCAATGTTTCATTTTCCTTTTGAGTTTTGGAATAATATGAAGCTACTCACTAATTTTGGGGTAGCCTAGTGAGATTGGCATTCCCAAATATTTAAATGAATTCCACTTATGAATATAAGGAAATTCTAAAACTTTGGTTTTTAAGTTAATTAATATTGAGGAAGTATTCCATCTATAAATTTAAGTCTTATTTTCACTTATTTTCCCTCTTGACGTGTTCATGAAGAGTTCCAATATATGTTTAAACATTGCAACACCAGTGATTGAGTCTCGTCCCATATGTAAAGTATCATCATCAAATTGGGAGTGGTTCATAGCCTTGAACCTTCTAGTAATTATTATTCCTTCAAGATTTCCTACAATTTTTTTAAGCCTCAGTATTCTCCTTAGGGAATCAACAATTATTATAAACAACAAGGGAAATAAAGGGCATCCTTGTTGGAGCCACCTCTTGATTTCAAGAAACTTTGTGGGTCTTCCACTGATAGGAGGGGGAATCCATGGATTGCAATACATGCATTTATCCATCCCTATATGATCCAGATAGTATCACTATATAATTTTTCATCTATCTTGATGCATTCAAATTGGAAAGTTTGGAGAAATTAATGACAATAGTTTTATAAATAGCACTGGTTTGGAGAATTGGGGTTTGGAACCTTTCAGGGCCATTTTGAGGCATTAAATGGAATTTTTTAGGGGGGGAATATTTCTTGCTTAAGTGATAGAGCCATGACTCTATCGTACACTCGAAGACCTTTACAATAGCACAATAATTACATCAACTGGAGCAACATTTTATGCAAAAGTTACACCTCTTGGAAGTTGAACAATCATGTTTGACCACCATGGCATGAGTGGATCTTAGACTAATGCTCGTTAGTCATGCATATGGGAATAAATATGTGGAGACTTTGAAGAAGGCTCTAGAATAATTAAATTTGTAACTCTAGTTGAGAGTTGAAGGAGTCAAACTTAATCCCTCTTTGGCTATCAAGCTATGCTAAAATTGGGCCACTATGAGGAAAATGGGTTCCATTCTATTCTATGCTACTTGTTCCATAGTAGAACAACAAAACTTGGGAGTGTGAGTGAGAGAGCATAAAAACGAGGTTTTATTGTATGTATTAGCCTATTAGGTCACAAGTCTTAGGTAGCTCCATAGAGAGTCTCTTCTCCTTTATACATGTATTTTTCCATTCCAGGAAAAAGAGAGCAAAGAAACCTCACCTTCCAGTTGGATTTTCTCCTGCAAGGGTTTCCCATGACATATGTTATGTGGTTGGGGTTTTATTGTATTTTATTGTTCTATATTTTTCACATTTTATCTATTACATGCTAAGCATAAAAAAATAATTAATAAATTTGGAATCTAGAAAATTAACACTCATAGTATAGATTTTAGTTTATTTTTATTAGATATGGTGTGACGAATTATCTAGTGGAACATCCACGACAATCTGTGAATAGTATTGGTATCAAATTAAGTTTGTGGGGGAATCTCATGGGAAATTGTAGAGGATCTAGGAAGTGGTTAAAGAAAAAAAATTGTAGAACCCTAGCCATGGTATATGGATTTGTTCACAATAACCTTGATTTGGTAGAAGATATATTCTTGAGGATGGAAGCACATGTTGATGATATTAGCCAAAATATAATACTCCTTATGGAAGCTCTAAAAAACAAGTTTGGAATTAGATAATATGGAGGTTCTAACTCAGAGGTAAAATAAGAGAGAAAATCATGGGATCATGAAGACCTGGAAAAGGAGTCAAGGAAATAAATTGAGAAAAAGTAGGTAGGTTTGAGTGCCATTACTCATTCATAGTCCCTATTCAACATGGAAATCAAGGTCAAAATAAAGTCATATAAACGTGAGATCAATGCCTTAAAATTGAATCATTAGTTGCATTAATTAGAATTGTATTTTAACATTCACTAGTTATATAAGGAACATAAAATATCCTTTCCTATATTGAAGTTATATGGCCATGCCCTTGTTGAAGTATGTAACTAGGTTCGGTCTTCATATTGTCTAATGTAATCATGATTTCATGTATTTTATGTAAAGAGAAAAAGATTTATTATTATTATTGTTTTGTATCATGGATTTCATGATCAAGATCATTTTATTTATAGGTCAAACACTCATTTAATGCTTCTATGGATTTGTCATAAAGTCTAGGAGTCAAAGAAGTCATTGGCATATATAAAGACCCTATTGGGCATCTTATATTATGTAAAAGAAAATTATTTGAGTCATAAAAGTGTCATAAAAACCATGAAAGACCTAATTAATCTACATAAAACATGTTGGCCTTCAAGCACTGAAGTCAGCCTCATTTGGGTTGTTCCAAGACTATATATAAGGAACCATCGACCTCATTTGAAGAGAATATAAGCAAGTTCAATGAAGGAATAAAATTATACCTAAAAGGAGCAAAGAAGGTAGATAACACATAAAGAGAAGACCGAAGTTTCTAGGATTGGTTTTGGGCTACTATATCCCATAATTGTGAAGAAAATTAAGGCATCATCTTACTGCGGGAAAGACTGAATTAGAGGCATCACAAGGAGCCAAAGTTTGGGAAAAAAATCACTAAGAAAGGAAGTTGAATTACCAATGAATAATAATTAATTTGAGCAAGTTGTTGGGGCCTTCGTTTTTGGAGGAATTAAGAAGTTTTGGAGAGAAGTCAAAAGTCTGGGGCCAAGTGGCGAAAATGGCCATTGGAGAGTTGTGGGAATAACAAACAGGAAAAAGGAAGGAACTCGTGGAAGACTGGTAGTTACGGAGGGATGACAAGAAGGAGCAGATACATCCAAGTGGGTAAATATCAAGGACAACTGAGGAATGGAAACAACAGAGCAAGGGAGAAAGCAGAGATCCTGAGAAGGAAATGGTAGTCTAAATTAGAGTGCAGATAGAAGGAAGAACAATTCAAAAGGAATAAAGGAGAACCAAAAATGGTTGTTGTTGTTGTTGTTATTGTTGTTGCGGAACTATGAGAACCACTATGTATCTATCATTCTATATGCTTATGTATTGTTCTTTCTAGAGTCTTATATTTTGGTAAATAGGTCTTGAGCTTGATGTAATGCATTCACCACTCAGATTAATGATAAATATTGCTATTGGGACCACTATGTGCTAGTTGCATGTTATTTTGGTTCTTTAAATTTTTATGTATGTGCATATTTAAATAGTCTCTTTGTTACAACATGTATGGATTCTTGTGATCCAACTTCTTTGTAGAATGATTATGTGTTCTCTGCTTCTTGATTCTCTAATATGATTCTTCCTGAAAATATATTTCAACCCCCAATCTAATTAAGGTCGCGACGCACCTCGAGTGAGACTCCTTACCCATTTTGGGTAAGGTGAAAATGCTGACATTTTGATAGATTACAATGGAGCCTTGTTGGCCCTTATGCCTAAATCTGGGTTCTCGACCTATTGTTATTTCTAAGCCAATAAATGGTGTCGTTGTCGAGACTTTGAAATTTCAAAAAGGGGGGTCTGGAATATGGTATCGAGGATCTTTAAGAAAGAACTGCAAAAATGGTTGAATGAGCAAGTGGACCAATTTGTTTCTCAACAAACTCAACTCCACCGACGAAGTATTGGGAAGTTGAAGGAAGAAATCCTATACTCGTAGCCGACTAGTGATCAGTATGAAATCTTTTGGTGCAAGTTCCCAAAAGATCTTTACAACTAGTTGTGGAGATTGCAAGTGAAAAGAAATTCTAGTGAACAAAATCCCTCTCGGTGTGCCCGGACTTAAGCAGACCTTACTCTGCTACATCACCTTGACACAGATCTGATGAGAGCGGTAGTTTTTTGGGTATAGGCTATGTTGTCGGGGCATATTATTGAGTTTGCAGTAGCATTAGCAGATTTTTGAGGTATAAAATGGGCCTCTAAGAAAAATGTACAGCCAAAATAAACTTTATAAGAACCAATAGGATTCAAGATGGTGATGTCAACCATGGGGGATGATTCACCATTTTTGGAGTAAAAAAGTAAAAATATTAAAAAATAATAAGATAATAAAACTACTTTTTCAACTCGTATTTTAAACTTATCTTCCTAAGTTTTTACTCAAATTTCAAGAGGGACTACTCGTTGGATGAAAAATATAATTCCTCATATGTATTTATCATTTTTCATGTAGCAGGGCACTTCAAAAGTATGCAACATGGGTACTCTTTGGATGAGGAATCAAATTCTGCATCCAATAAGTGTTTCCTCTTGAAATTTGAGTAAACCCATAGGGAGATAAGTTGAAAATACTAGTTGCAAAAGTAGTTTTTTCTTTTTTCCCTCTAAAATTTTATGATGTAATCTAATCTTATTTTATTATTTCCATTATTCTTAGGAGTCCCATTTTAGACCTCAAAATTCCCCTAATGAAGGTCGTCAATTTTTTTTGAAAGTTTAAGTCGTGTTCCGATCAAGATTGTGAGGGAAGCTACTGAAGGAGTTTACCTTGTGGATTAAGGTTTTAATGGTGGAAGAGGGCTTGTTTGTGTTCCAAAAGCCAAGAATGGCAATGTAAACACTTAGTACTAGGGGAAGGACCTAAGGGGATGGAAGTTATCGAGCAGGGAACTATGAGAATGTCACAAGGATGGATGTAGATGAATTCTGAAAGTCCAGGGATCTAAGAGCACAAAGGAGAGCACTGATAGCAGAAAAATGGAAAGAAAGGGTTATACAGGCGATTAAAAGGCAACATAAGGGATTGCACAAAGCAGGAGAGGTGTTAAAAGATATAGAAGAGGAAGGAAGTGATTTGTAAATGAGAGCTTAGACAATTATTAAGGTATTACAAACTCGTGTGCATGGATATGCCTATGTTATTTTGTGCAATGGATTGATAAGATTGCGAAATACATAGACAATGAAGTAATTAAAGAAACATAATAGACAACACACATAAACACAACAAGCTTAATATGGAGTTCACCCAAAACTCCTGGGCTATGTCTCCTGGTCCAGCCTTTAGTGGTGGCCTCTCTATTATGTCTTCATAAGCAATTTTTTACAACAATGAGCTCAAATTGAGCCTCACATGACAGATACAAAACAATAAGGCTTTAATTGGATCCCCCAAGTCTCTTTTGAGTACATAGACTCTCCTCACTAACTCTCTGTCTTTGTTTGATCTCTGTCTCAGCACTGCTTTCAATACTTCCTGCTTCATTTTCTCTCTGTCTGTGGCTTTAAAGCCAATCGGTGTTGTCTATTCATTTAACCTTCTCAGCTTTCTGTCTCCCGGCCTCTGTCCACTCAAATCCCTCTTCTAAGCATTAGTAATCATGGCATAATGCCTTTTGGGGAAGTGGCCACCTGTTCTACAATGGATGAGTGCATCGGGCCTTTGAAATCCCTAAAATGGTCTTTCTTTGTTTACACAGAGAAATACAGTCAGAATTGTGAAACTCTGCCAATTTTCCATTTATCGGACTTAAAAAATTATTAATCTACCTTATAACTTCTATCGAATCCGCCTGTATCTCAACATCGCATTTGCACCATTGATCTGGGAGATCCAGATCCAATGGCCGTGGTTCATTTCGGGCGACTCTTTTGTACGGGAGTTAACCACCCGATGAGGGTGGTTTTCTGTCTCCTTAGCCTGGACACATGGTAGCCATTATATAGGCTCGGGTGGAGCCCAGCCCAAACCACTTATCACCTTTGAGCCTCTCGAAATCCTGCTTGTATTATGATTTCCCTCTGTATAAAAAAAATACATTAAAAACATTAAAACCCCATGAAATGGATTTAGTCGGATTTGAAATAATATTCAATAGCATTAATAAACCCTTTCGGGTCTGTAACATCGCATCAATGCTTTATCCCTTCGCATTTCGTTTAATAAACAAAATACGAGAAAATACACACAAACTATTCATTGGGCGGATCTCAAAACATATGGAATATTGTTTATATTGTTATTGGTTCTGACCATCGCGTCGTGTATATGTGAAGCTCCGATGTGAATTTGCGATGCGACTTGTTGCATGAGCCTGGACCGTTGGGTAAGCGTTCCTTTGTGGTTGCCTATTGCGATATCGGGGTTCAACTTGGGCTGTCAATCTGTGCACTTGATCGACAGTACTTGTTGACCCTGTTGATCGTGATCACAACTGTTATATCGTCTCCCCCCAATAGCTTACACATATCACCTCCGATTGCGATGTGCCGATTGGATCCGGAACATTGATCGGCCAGATCCGACAGTTGTTTAGTCAATTTAGTGTTATCTAAATTGCTAGTATTAATTGTCAACCCGGGGTTCGTAAACTGATGAAGTGTGGTGCACTATATGTGCTTAGTTAATCTCTTTCTTACTTCGTTGTTTTATAAAGTTATAATGTTCAACTCTTCCTAACCTTCTGCTTTCAACATATAGTACTATGTTAAGCACGATTAAGAAGTAGTTAGAAATAAGTCTAGAAAATAATCAAACTTTAAACTTGCAAGGAAAGAGCTTGAAAGAAATAACTTGAAATGAAACTGAAAGCAAAGAACTTGAAAT
>APFE030144923.1:0-11626 GCA_000404065.3 Pinus taeda | reverse complement strand
TTCGAAGGGATCCATTGAAATTTCTGTAAATTGTAGGATGCAGAGCAGGATGACATGGAGTGGGAGAATGGTGGTTCATTTTGTCGAGGTGATCGAGCATGGGATGGGAGTTTCAGAGTTATGGGTACAGAGCCTAATTAGGTGGTCCCCATCTTAAATTACGGTATGTCGTCGATACTCTGCAAAACGAAGCGAATTGGCATAGTGCAGGAATCCTCAACCCTTGGACCAGTAGAAGGTGCATGCTAGGGAAATTTGACCCTCCAATATTCTAACCCTCATTTGAAGAACCAGCGAGAGAACACGTGATGGAATTTCAAAAAAGGAGGCCGTCATATTCCATTTCTGTAAACACCCTCGATTAATTAATGGTGTATATATAGATTACCTCTATTCATTATAAATATATATAACGATTACCTCTAAATATATATATAATATATGAAAGTACATGTGTTCTTATGTTTTTCAGTTTTGTTTAGCGGTGACACCTTTCGCGTGTAGCAGAGCAGAATGCCGGTACAAAGCAAGACATAAACTGAGTGTAGCTATAGGGCAGAGCATCTTGGGTAGTGGCTTGATTTAGCATTGCACCTGGTTGATTTTTCTTTTTTCCTTTCTGCTTTTTCTTTCTGATTTAGCAATGTCCAACGTCTTTTTGCTTGTAGTTTTTTCGTCGGTTTTGGGTTTTATCTTTTTTGGGGATTTTGCTTTTGTTGTTTAGATAATGGTAATTTTTGTTTTTAACTGTTTTGTTTTGGCTTGGTTGATGTACTTCCCACATGTTGTGCAGTGGTTAAAAGAGGTATGTGCTATTTTTTTTGAGCTTTTATTGATTTTTTGGGTGCGTGTTAAAAGAGGTATGCCTATTTCTTTATCATGGAGTTGCAAGAAGATGAGGACCGAAATCGGGACTACCCCGTAGAAAATAAAAAAAGAGGACGCCGGAAAAGCAACAGAAAAATATGATCGTGTTGTTGAGAGGAAGGAAATGGAGAAGGGTACATTCGTCGCGTAACAGGAAGATGATTGTTCAACTTGCCGAACCAACGAATCTCCACATTTGTTTGTTTGTTTGTACAACACTTATAAATCAAGGTCACACCATCCCATTTAAAGCCTTATTTATTGTTGCTTTATTGAGTTTCTTTTGTTCGTTTGAAAGATTGTGGAGGAGCTCCATAGGAGACGTTGGACTATGTCGTTAACATTTAACTTTGGAAGATAAATATTGGAGGTATTTTTCATATACTTTATATCTAGGTATGTTTTATACTTGCCTCTACTTTAGTTTCTAAAATATTTATGTTGTATTTTGTAGGACAAAGAAAGATTACAATAAATAAATGAAATAAATAGTTAATAAATAGAGTAAAAGTATTTATTGATTATTTTTAATATAATTATTTCTTTTTTTTTCTCTCGTAATTAATTTATTCGTTTGTTCAATGTAATGTGATTTAATTTAGTTTTAAATAATATTTATTATTACATATTTAAATGATATTTTTCTTTTTAGGAGAAACAATATTGTAAGATATTTTATTGTATTGTTTTCAATATAAAATATATGTATTTTGGGCTTTTAAAATTTAAAGGGAGAAAGGTAGAGAGAGAGTGGAGGTATAGGAAAAGAGACGGAGGGAGGGAAGGACGAATAGAGGTAGAGAGATAGTGAGAGGAAATGGTGAAGTAGAGAGTGGGGGAAGGAGAGAGTGGGAGAGAGGGGGATGGTGAGGGAGTGGTAAAGAAGAAAGTGGAGGAGGGAGGGAAGAGAGAGGGATAGAGGGAGGAAGAGTGGGAGTGGGATTGAGGGTAGGAGAGAGAGGTAGGGAGGGAGGGAGAGTCAGGGAGGATGAGGGAGGGAGGGGGATGGGTGAAGGAGGAGATGGGAGAGGGAGGGAAAGACAAGGGAGAGAGGGAGAGAGAGGGAGGGGAAGGGAGAGATGGGGGAGCGAGAGGGAGCGAGAGAGAAAGGGGGGAGAAGGGAGAGAGGGGTGATAGGGGAGGAGAGAGAGAGAGGTGTGGGGACATGGGAGAGAGGGGGAGGAGAGTGGGGAGAGAGAGAGAGAGAGAGAGATAGAAGGTGGGGGAGAAGGTGTGGGAGAGAGAAGGGGGGAGATGGGAGGGCAATGAATTTGAATAGATATGCATGTTATCATTGATAACTATTTAGTAGATTGATAACAAGTTTATCTCTGGTTTGATCATGATTGTATTATGAGAACTATTTCTTTAATGCAATTATACCACTTATTTTGAATTCATTTTATTTGAATTTAAAGGTATGTGTAGCAAGATAACTACTTATCAATAGTTGAATGTATATATTTTTTCAAATTAGTACCAAGTACTGGAGGTATTTCCTTGGCTTATTATCTTGAATTTTATTCTAAATTCAAGTTGGTCGAAAGTTCAATATTTTTTCTCTAGGTTGAGAGGAGGACTAATCCTTCATTTAATCGAGTTAGATTTAATCTATCCTTTTGAATGCTTTCATGATAGATTATATTGTATTTTCATTTAGATTTAGATTTAGATTTAGTTCTTATCTTTTAGAAGTTTCCTTATGTAGGAGAAACTACATTGGTGGATTAGTTGAGCCCTTATGTCAGCTTAAGAACTACTTCATTGCAAGAATGCTAGAAGATGGTAAGTTAGATTGACTTTTCTTGTTGATAAGTTATTATAAACACCAAAAAATGGGAGGGAGAGGGTAATTTGACCAATTTGAACTAGTCAGAATCACCATTTCAAAAGCATAAAGGCTTTGTTGGGACCATGACTGGGTGATCTCCCCATTGTTGATTTCAGTCATTTTTTTCCATCAAAAGGGTTGAAGGCTAGGATTAAGAAAACCCTATCTGATGCAAGGAAGGGAAGAAAAGAAACATGTTGATAATGAGGATGATGAGTTCGTAGATGGATTTCAATGATTCCTGCGAGGAGGAAAATATCAAGAGGGAGTTGATAATTCTTTGAAAAGGTAAGTACTTGTATATTTATTCCTTGATTATTACTGTTTTACAATTAGTTAGCCTCTTGCCTTTATTTCTTTTGTTGGGTTATAATTTTTCTTCCAGGACATCCTAGTGAGGATAAAAGGTATATCATGAAGGTTGACAAGGCTCTAGGAACAAATGGAAGCACTGGAAGAACGAGGCAAAATTTATGACAAGAGGGTTCTTTCAGGATCAATAATTTGTGTTGAAGAGAGAAATTGTACTAATCATACCTGATGACCAGAAGAGCTCCTAGATCAGAGGGAACAGGTAGGCCAACAAATTTAAGGAATTCTATGATGTAGGAAATTTTGTCGAAGACATGTAATTCGTGACTTCCAAGTGAATCTCAAGATGAAGTATGTGGAAGATGGAAGAAAAGAGAAGTAGAAAGAAATATTCATGAGGATTATCCGAGAAAGAGCGAGAGGACTATGTGGAGGCTCCCGTTTCCAGGTACACTTATGTTACAACTAATTTTTTCATGCTTCTATTATGTTTTCAAAATTACGTCAAGTGGATGTGGAGAACTCTTTCCTCAATGAAGTATTTGAGGAAGAAGAAGTGCACATAGAGCTACGCCAAGGATTTGAGGTACATGAGAGGGAATCTCATGTTTACAAAGTAACTAAGGTTTTGTACAGACCACAGATAATATTTTTGGTTATATGGATATCAAATCTCCTGGTAGACCTCTTTACCATATGACTTGTCTCTCACGGGAGTGAAAGGACTCACGTGAGAGAGGGAGTAGCAGTGGTAAGAGGATTTTCCTTCATGACCTAGGTTTGACCTGGGTTTGATTACTAGTTAGTTCTAATTTATTTTGAATTGAAAGATCATATTAGTATCTCTTTTTGAATTGAACAATTTTTCTAAGAAAAGGTGTCTATTTTCTCCCTAATTAGGGTTTTCCCAAGGTAAAAATTTGTGTCTCTTTTGTTTGGTTGTGTCTTCTTGATCCTACTCTCATTATTTTTTATTGTTGATATTTCCTATGTATAATTGCTTAATGATGAATGTGATAAAAGATGATCTAGTTAATGAATCATTGGAAAGCCATTACTATTATAGAAATCATGAAAATTCAACAAAGTGGAGCACAAAATCCAGCTATTTTAGACTGTCCAATGCCAAACATTGGGTTGTACAAGTGGAATTTTATAGAGACAGACAAGGTGAAGAATAGTTGTAACAACTATTGGAACATGGTGTTTCTCGACCAAGTACCTCACCATGTGGTTCACCCCTTATCATTGTGCCTAAGAAGGGTGCAACATGATGGATGTGCATTGGTTATAAGGTTTTATAAAAAATATGCTCATGATAAAGTAACCATTTCCTAAGAATCTAGGGCAGTTAGCATTAGATAGGTTCTTCTACAATTGATAACAATTTATGAAATTATTTTACTATTTATCTTATCTTGGCCTTCTTCTTATTATGAGTGTATGTGTTTACTTCATCAAACTTCTACCAAAACAAAGAAACAAGAACACAAGAAGTTGGCATTCTGGCAGGGCCAAAACCTCTCACACATAATTCTTCTTATAGAGATTCTAATTGACGAACACCAAAACCATTATACTTGACCCTCTATGCCACTCGAAGACCAAGACACCAATCATCTTCCCATGTTGCTATTGAGATCATCATCATAGATACTTCAAGATTGCTCTTTTATCGAAATCTTCAACGAGGCTTCCACATATATGACTGATTTTTGTCCATAATTTCACTGAGATCATAATTGTCTTATAGTTACACCCTTAACTAAGATTATAGTTGTATGACTGTGTCTTCATTGAGATCATATTACTGCACCCTTAAGACAAAGTATCCTCAAATCAAGTTTATGCCAAGATGGTTTATGCCATTATGTTTTACTTCAACGAAATCTTATACTTCACTGAGATTGTGCCTTCAAGGAGGAGTCCCTATCATCATTTCTCAGATCCTGTGAGATATCTTAGACAAGTCCAAGATATTGTCTTCACTTAGCTATCTGTGATTTTTTTTCTTACTGTACCATCCCAAGTCCTGAACACCTATGAAAACGTCAGAGGTATGTGAGATTTGTCCTATGTTTTTGTGGATACATCGGTTGGGTATATATAGCAGTTATGACTCCATTTGAGTTGACTTATCTAAGTGAACTGACATGTCATCCTTTAATAATTTAATAATTTTTTTTATGCAAACCAACATGATGTCCTTTTCATAGATTTTCTTGCAAACTTCTTCTTTGAATGATCATGCTTGTCCTGGAGGGTTGCTAGACTCTTGGTTGACCCATTTTAATTACATAGATGCTCAACTAGATCTCTTCAATATGATTTTGACACTTTCACTTTCCAGCACTATTGAAGAAGTAAGAAACTCATTCATATTATTTATAAAAATTATAATTGTTTTTCTTGACAAATGGAAAGATCAAAATTACATTGACAAATACCAAAATTAGTTACACTCTTCTTCACCACCTCTACTCGCCCCTCCCCCCCCTACTCTATCTCTCTCTCCCCCTCCTCCAACCTCACCAACTCTGGCTCTCCCCCTCCCACCCTCTGTCTCTCCCTCCCTTCCTCCCTCCTCCCCCTCCCCATCTTTGTCTCTCACCCTTTCTCTCTCTCTCTCTCTCTCCCTCTCTCCCCCCGTTGGCTCTCTCCATCCCTCCCCCACTTTGTTCTTTACGACTCCTGCTCCTTCTCTTCCCCTACCCCTCCTCTCCCCTACCCTCTCCCCTCTCCACCTACCCACCTCTCCCCTACACTCCCCTTTCCTCCCACCTCTCCCACCCCTTATATCTGCCACCCCTCCATTCTCCTTCCCTCCCCTGCTCCCCCTCCCTCCTTCCCTCCCTCTCTCACTTCCCCCCCCTCCGTCTCCAACTCCCCCACTCATACCTCTCTCTCTCTCACCCACCTTCTCTCACTTCCCCCACTCTCTCTCTCTGTTCCCCCTCTCACCCTCTATCCCCCTCCCTCACACTCTCTTTCTCAGTCTCCCTCCCCCACTCCCACTCCCACTCTGCCTCCCCTTCAATCCTCTCCCCCACTCTTCCCCACTCCTCCCCCACTTTCCCCCACGTCCCCCCCATCCCCTCTCTCCCTAGTGTCACCCCCCTCTCTCTCTTTCCCCACCTCCCTTCTATATTTATGTCACTCTCCCCAAATATATCTCTCTCCGCTCCCCTCTCTCCCTCTATACCCTTCCCTCTCTCTCCCTCTCAGTTTCCCCTCCTATCCCTTGCTCACCCACTCCCACTCCACCTCCCTCTCTCTCTCCGCCCACCTCTTCCCCACTCGTCACCAACCCCCTCCCCACTGCTCACTCTCTCACCCTCTCTCTATCACTCTCCCCCCTCTCTCCCTCACTCCCTTCCCCACGCCCTCTCTCTGCCCCTCCCACTCTCTCCCCATCCCTGCTCTCTCACTCTTTCCCTCCCTCTCTCTCTCTCTCCCTCTCCCCTCCTCTCCCTACATCTCTCTCGTGTCCTCTATCTCTCCTTCTATGCTTCCCATCTCTCTCTCTCTCTCTCTCTCTCCAAGCCTCTACCTGGCTCCTCTCAGCTTTGTGCCTGCCCCCCGTGCCCTCTCTCTCTTTCTCTCTCGTTGCCCCCTCCCTCCCCCTTCCTCTCACCTCCTATATCTTCCTCCACACACCCTATCCCCCTCCTTCCCTCCCTCTCTCTCTCGCTCCTCCCCTCTCCCCCTTCCTCTCACCTCATGTCTCTTCCTCACCCCTTCCTCTTCGCCTCCCTCACTCTCTCTCTCTGTCTCCCCCCTCTCCCAATTCGTCTCACCTCATGTCTCTTCCTTCCCCTTCCTTCTCCCCACCCTCTCTCTATCTATATCCCCCACTCATTCTTTCTCCCTCTCTCTCCTGCTCCTTAACCCCCTCTCTCCTCCGTTCCCTACCCAACCTCTCTCCCCCTCCCTACCCCCCCTCTCTCCCCCACCCGCTGTCTCTCCCTTTCTACCTCTTTCTCTCTCTCTCTCCCTCTCTCTCTCTCTCTCTCTTTCTCCTTCCATCCCCCCTCTATCCCCCTCCCTCTCACCTCTTAAAATTTTTCTTTCACGATGCTCTAATGGCTAATTTGTCCTTGGAAAGGAAGAAGACATAGATTTTAGCATAATTTCTTACAATCATAATGGTAGAGTAAGACAAAGTGGATAAAATTCTTAGATAAATTTTGGGAGTTTGAAGAGAATTTTGGGTTCGTGGTAGAAGCACTTCTACAAGGAAATTTTCAGCTCAATTCGTGAAATCTTTCTTTAAGTTGCTTATGTTGACCTATCCACCTTGGCCATGAAAGTAGAATAAACAAGTCGATGATTAGAGTGTTTTGATTCTCCTCGACCATAAGGGATTTGCTTTAATCCTTTACCATACCAAAGTATACGATCACACCTACATGACATCATGATGAAAATTAGAGACTAAAAAATTATTTTGAATACAAACTGAGATGAAAATCAAATGTTGAATATTTATTTAGAATACAAATTGAGATGCTAAAATGAGTAGCTACATGTTTTTGGAGGAAATATATTCCAAACTAAACATAAACACCATAGAATAAGAATAAGTATATATCTATGAAATCATTATGCCACATCGTTTAAGGGACCTCTCCAATTTAATAATTTTCTATATAGATCGCATCTTACTGTAAAACCAGTGAACTCAAAGAAATAAATTACAGGTTATTATTCACCCCAAAAAGGAACCCAGCAGAAGAGTATTATAAAAGAATTTATTTTTCTCCACAATACAACTTGAATTTAAATCTTTATACACTAATATATAAAATCTTATTGAAAACAAATGTCAATGTGCAATTTTGAAATTCCATTGGTCAAATTCCTTTTAGGTCCCTGGAAATGGAAGTTGCTAGATCTATACAAACATAAATTCAAACAAATGGATCTAGCATGAAACTTGATGTTGGTAAATGCAAGAGGAGGTATCTAAAGGTTCTAATACTTTGCAAACCATAAAACCTCTATAAGCGGATCATTGGAGTCTCCAAAAAGCATTCATGAAAGAATAGTTATGATTAGAGCTAGATCATATAAAGAGGAGGCTTCAATTTTCTCTCAATCCTTCCTGTTCAGGATTTTCTACATCTTTATCCCAAGAACATAACTAAATCATATTACTAAAATACGATCAAGTTAAAAATGGTAAATATGGAGTCAAGTACAAATTATATAAACAGTGTTATAAAACACATATCATAATAAAACTATAATCCTCTGAGGGGCCAGGAAAATTCCAAGTGATGACTTCAAGCTCATGTCTTATACTAGCTTAAAATCACTTTCCATCTGATGTGACCAACCTCAATAATTTTGTAAAGTATGACAACTTATGGAGAACTGATTTCAATCAAATTTATGGTTGTGACTCAATGCATGTCTCATACCGTGTTGGATGAGGCATGTTGTGAGTAAATTTGGTATCATGGGGGCATTAGTGTTAAGTGAATTGGAGGGGAGAGGGTACATGACAGAGGATAGATGCCATTCAATGGTTCCTTATTAGCGAGATGTATTAATTATTCACAGATTTCTCGTTCTTCCCTACCTGGTGAACCATCAACACTTGTCTCTGAAGTACCGACAATAATAGAATGAGAAGACTCTATAGGTGGAACTGCATGAGAATGTTCAAGAAACTTGTCATGTGGTTTTTCTTGGTGAAAATGGGCCATTATTGATTTTAGATCTTGAGTGTCCATCACAAAACAAGAAATCTCTAGATTTTGGAACTACATTTTCGTCTTGAAGAAACAATAAAAACTGTAAACAATAATATCATTTGCATAGTGGGCTCTAATATACTTGAAAAAATTTACCAAGAAAACAATGGGTAATTTGTTACAACTAAAAATTTGCTCTTACATCTTGAAGATAATGACCAGTTACAAAATATCATACGTGGATAATAAGTAAATAATTTTCTCTATTATTTAGCCATTTACTGATAATATAGCCAACACAACATTGAACACTAAAAAGGACTACAATTTACATGTTTGAATCCCTTTTCAGATTCAACGTAAATCATGCCTTATCGCACAGGCAAGTCAGTATTTCCATTTGCTATAACTGCTTCATCATGTACCCCACAGCCCCACAGAAGACAAAGAAAAAAAACATGTGTCAGGCTAACTTGATGTTGAAGCAGTCATGGTACACACACAAGGATATAATCCATGAGCAGAATATGAAAAGCGCAATGACAAAGAGAATCTAGAGTTAGGACCTTGCTCACCATGTAGTTGCTAACCTCAGGTGCAGATGGTAAATCTGTCACATTAGTTTCATATAAGATTCTGGCAATTGTTTGAGAAAGGCCCTCATGAAAATCTCTGTAATAACACAAACATCCAACAATATAAACTAAAAGGCTAGACACCCTGGAACTCATGTATTTCCATATTTTATTTGTACCAGGCTTCATCCTTATTCAAATTTACTTCTATTACTATACACACTTAGCCTAAGGTCATTTGAATCAAACCAACAGATAACATAGAAACATGCATGTCATGAGACAAATGATCAAAGGTTTAAGAATAGGTGTCTCTATCAAAAGAAATTTGAGATATTGTAAATAAGGACAATATTATAGGCATACCAAACTTTAGGGAGGAAATTATGCAGGAGAATGTGTAGAAACATATTTTTCCTCAACAAATTGACACCTTTAGCATGAATTCTAATAAAATGAGCAAATGTGATTGACTTGTACCTGATCATTCTATTTGTAGCATGCAAGGAATAATGGAACAATTTTGAGTGCAACAATGGCAATTTCTCCCCCAACAATACCAATGGATGCTAAAACTTGTTGTAGACTCCTACCAAGCCTGCTCTAGTAGGGAACTTAATCAAATTGTAAAGAGCTTTTGGTAAAATTGTAGAAGTCAATGAACAATTTGGAGCCTTGCGCAAGTTGATTAGAAATCATATAATGGAAATGTTTACCATGGTAGGCATTAGATTTGTTTTGAACAAATGTATTCAAGTTCACAATTTATCTTGATTTTGTTTATGGAATTCATATCTGATGTGCTAACTGTTGAAAAGGTACACATTTAGAACCATGTGCATTCATGATTCTCCTTGTTTGTTCTGCCACCTCCCTCTCTCTCTCTCTCTCTCTCTCCTTCCATCCCCCCTCTATCCCCCTCCCTCTCACCTCTTATCTCTTCCTCCCTCCTCCCTCTCTCTCCCCCTCTGACTCTTCGTCCCCCCTCCCTCTCTCTTTCTCTCGCCCTCCCCCTCTCTTCCCCACCCTATCCCTCTGCCTCTCCCCCTCTCACACTCTCTCTCTGTCTCTCTCTCTCCTTCCCCCACCCTCTTTCCCGATAATTCTCCCCCTCACCCGCTCTCTGTCTCTCTGTCTCTCTCTCTCTCTCGCTCTCTCTCTTGCTCCTTCCTTGCCCCCTCTATCCCCCTCCCTCTCACCTCTTGCCTCTTCCTCCCTCCTCCCTCTTCTTCCCCTCCGACTCTCCATCCCCCCTCCTTCTCTCTTTCTCTCGCCCTCCCCCTCTCTCCTCCACCCTATCCCTCTACCTCTCCCCCTCTCCCACCCTCTCTCTCTCTATCTATCTCTCTCCCCCCCACCCTCTTGCCTGATCTCCCTCCTCCTCCCCTGCTTTGCGTCCCCCCTGTCTCTCTCTCTCTATCTCCCCCTACCTCCACCCTCTCCTCCCCTCTCTCTCTCACACCCTCTCTCTGTCTATCTCCCCCCTGCTTGCTCTCTCTCCCTCTCTCTGTCACTCTCCCCCCTCTCTCCATCACTCCCTTCCCCACCCTCTCTCTCTACTTCTCACCATCCCCCTCTCTCTCTGCCACTCCCCCTCTCTCCCTCATCCCCCCTCTCTTGCTCTTTCCCTCCCTCTCTCTCTCTCCTTCTCCCCTCCTCTCTCTCCATCTCTCTCTTGTCCTCTATCTCTCCTTTTACTCCTCTCATCTCTCTCTCTCTCTCTCTCTCTCTCTCTCTAAGCCTCTCCCTCACCCCTCCCAGCTCTGCGCCCGCCCCCAGTGCCCTCTCTCTCTATCTCTCACTCCCCCCTCTCTCCCTCTTCCTCTCACCTCCTATATCTTCCTCCTTCCACCCTCTCCCCCTCCTTCCCTCCATCTCCCTCTCCCTTCCCCCCTCTCCCCCTTCCTCCTCATGTCTCTTCCTCGCCCCTCCCTCTCCCCCTCCCTCACTCTCTCTCTTCCTCCCCCCTCTCCCCCTTCATCTCACCTAATGTCTCTTCCTTCCCCCTTCGTCTCCCCCCCTCTCTATCTACCTCCCCCCTCCTTCTTCCCCACTCTCTCTCCCCCTCCTTACCCCCTCTCTCCCCTTGTCCCTACCCACTTCTCTCCCTCACCCTAACCCCCTCTCCGCCCCACCCATTATCTCTCCCTTTCTACCTCTCTCTCTCTCTCCCCCCTCCGCCTCCTTGCCACCTCTCTCTCTCTCTCTCTCACTCCTTCCCTCCCCCCTCTATCCCGCTCCCTCTCACCTCCTATCTCTTCATCCCTCTTCCCTCCCCCCTCCCTCTCTCTCCCCCTCTGACTCTCCATCCCCCCTCCCTCTCTCTTTCTCTTGCCCTCCCC
>APFE030144920.1:39206-75179 GCA_000404065.3 Pinus taeda | reverse complement strand
TTATTATTGTTAGGTCCGCTGGGTTATATTGTGACTCCTTAGACTCCTATATATAGAAAGGAGGTTTTATCATTTGTAGCATCCAAGAATTGTTCATTTATGTAATATAAAGGAGGTTTCCCCCTTGAAGAGGCTGAATTCTAAGGCATTGATCTATCTTTTCTATCTTTTATTGAGCTGGTTTCATAAGAAAATTGGTCTTTGGAGACTGGACTGCCCAAATTGATACTGATGTGAAGGATCAATTTGCTAAGTCTCAACATAAGAAATTCTAGATAAGATTTCGGATGAACAAATAGGAAAAAACCATGCTGTCGAAACAGTCCCTCGGTGGACTTCATCTAGCGGTTGAGAACTAGTTGGGACAGATGGTATACCAACGAACATTGTCGGAGTAGTAGCAGGAGGCTTTGTGCTGCTGTATTAGATGTCACAGTCCTAGATGTTGATGGTTGTTCAAACATATTTAGTCTATCCAAAAGATTTCCTAGCGATTTGACAGGAACTTGAGATTAAGGGTGATTAAAAGAACTAACCTCTTCAGTAGAAGGATATAGGTGGTTCTCAGTTCCAAAATGCAATGGGGTACTGGATGGAAGATCCTCTACATCTCTTCTTACCAATCAGTCTAGGTGGAAGAGGTAGACTGTTAGGTCCTTAAAATATTTTCGGTGCCAAAGAAAGTATAGCTTCTGCAGCGACAGATACTGGAGGGGTGACACCTTCCAAATCAACCCTAGATGGAGCTGGTTTACGAATAGAAGTGTTTACTATTACACTAGGATCAGTTCTAGCGTCCTCTTGTAACTGCGAAACTTCTTCTGTAAAGGCAGGGGTACCAGAAATGATTGGAGTAATTGGAGTCTCTGATGATGTTGAAACACGAGTTTCAAATAAACCAAGAGACTTCGACCCAGTTAAACGAGACTGTTTTGCCCAGAATGGTTTCGTTTCCAGAGTCAAAGATTGTTGACTCGTTAGCCTCTGCAAACGACGGGGTTTTGATTGACTTTCTTCCACGATTGCGGATTACTTGATCAACTCAAAATTAAAAAGGGAAAAAGTTATTCCGAATTAAATGAATTTTATGACGCTTTGACACAACTTGCTTTTTCAATTTTTAAGAGTGGAGAAAAAGCTAAAGGTGACTCTAGTCGCCTTCGATTTTTAATGAGCCTGAAGTGACAAGTGCTCAGATGGACCTTTTCTTTTAGGGAGAGAAAAAGGAATGAAAGTGACTACTGTAGAAGTCTAGACAGAAGGATTACCAAACCAATCACAAAACTGCAAAATACACCTTGGTGGTAAATTAAAGGGAAATTACCAAGGACTTCAATCTTCCCGAATGCTATGTTCAGTGCATTGCGATTGATGGGGTAGAAGACACGACTTCATAAGGATAAAGGATATCAGTTGATTGTGGTCTCCCAATATATACTCGACGGTACGGGGAGCACAAGTCTGTACTGGCACTTGTCATATCAAAGAGGAGGAATCACCCAACCTTCGATGAAAACGATAGTTACCAGGTTTTACGACGCTGGAATACGTCTCTAGCCTAGACTTCTAGTTGTTGTGCATTAGGTTCCAAAGCATTTTTATGTTCATTGAGGTTTATTTTAAAGTTGATCTTTCTTAAGAGGTTTTCCTTTCAAGGTTCACTGCGTGAGGTAGATGCAAAATTCCTAAATATGCAATCTAAAATGATAAACAGTCGTTTGTTTTCTTTTAGCAATGAAAATCATAGCTACTAAGGAAAGAAAAGTATGATTGTTTCAACAGAGAGTAGAGAGCACACACTAGATGCACTTTTCCTAAATCATTTTCCGCATGCAGTCTAAATGAAAATGCACATGCATGTATTTGTTTTTCTGCTTCCTTAATGTGTGAATGCCAAAAAGAAAACTAAGTACAGATCTGAATTATTTTCTTCAAAGCGACACTTTAACATTTTATTTTCAAAATGAAAGGAAGACTAAGACGACACTTTCAATTTTGAATGGAAAACTACTTTCGACACTTCAAATATTGACAATTCAAATCAAATACAACGACAAAATTACAATCGACTATCTAGAAGAGGAATACTTTATGACACTCTTCTTCTTGACTCAAAACGACAGCTACGACACTTTCGAATCGAAAGATGACAGTTCGATTAAGTTACTTTTTGCAAAGAAGGACTGTAAATGATGAAAAATACATAAAAAAACATTCACAATTCCTTATCAATGGAGGCTAAATACGGTAAAGGAAGAAGGCTTCAACAATGATATACTGATCATAGGCAGTAAAACTACTGAATAGAGATGAAAACAATGAAGAAAAAACCAAAATCCAGAGAGGGAAATAGTCTCATTCAATCATTGCACCCATCCTTAAGGGAAACATGGATGCATCTCACCTGCAACACACAGGAGGTGCGATGCATCCAGACTGCCAATGAGAAATAGTGCGATGGTCTAGGGATGAGACTGAGCTTGGTTTTCACTCACAATTTGCAGCTAAGTTCAGTGATTTAGGCCGAGCTTATGATGGACAATAAACACAAAGTATAGGGGTATGATCTTATGAGGTTATTTAGCTACCACCAGTGCACTTAGGATGTTTGCAAGTCAGATGTTCAGTTCATAAACCAACCTGGAGATTGACTAAATCAACATTGATCTACTTTGCAGTTGCATAGCAAAAGCAGTTCGAAGGTTAGCTGGCTTAACTTCAGGCTCCATCTATAGTTTATAAAGAAAACAACAGTAACAAACAAACAAACTATTCGCTTCCCAGTGGAGTCGCCATTTTGTTTCCAGGAAAACTAGTGTCTATTCAGATCTGCTAGTCCCACTAAGACGGGTAGCTATCTTAGAAATAAACAATTCAAAGTAACTTGTGTTTTCCTTTATGAGAGATAGATAAGAGAGAAGCAGAGAGCACCAACCTTAGTCTTTTGCTTGGCTCCTTGCTTGTTTCCTCTCTCCTTTGGTAGAGCTTGCCACTCCTTTCTCACTTGTCCACTTCAAAGAACACATGTAGAGACAAATCAATAAGAAACTATCAAAGCATAGAGATCAATGATACCGTAAATAATGTAGAATCAAAAGTACATTAACCATACAAATGCATACACAAATACAAGAAATACACAAGTATATGGAGGAAAACTCAAATAACTTTATTGATAGAAGTAGAAGAGAGGATTACAACCAAGTTGTCTGATCCAGCGCCATCCTCTCAGCATGAAAGCCCTCTTCACCTCATGAAAAGCTAGATCACCCAACAATACAATGTTTCACAGAGAAACCAATAACACTTCGTTACAAAATACAAAATTCCAACCTTTGGATCTCTAGGATGAGGGATCCATATATAGATATTTGGAAGGGGGTGAGTCAGCTTCTGGGTTTTTGATTAGTGTCATTTCACTGATAAGTCTTGGTTCCACTTGGAGATTTCATGATCTCTTACTCATCCCTGGGCGAATTCAGAGAGGCAAGTGTCATATGAGCAGTTTCTAGAAGATTCTTTGAGTTTCCACCTAGCAAATTGCCTCTTCCATTTGTCTGCTCTCGCTCATTGCACCCTACAGAAGGACTTTTCAGTATGCATCGCACACCTTGTGTGTAACAGGTGAGATGCATCACACCCTCAGCATGGAGTAGTTTGTATGGTCCAGTTTTGACCAGTTCTGAGTAGTTTTTTAGGGAGAACTTCTGGGAAATGATGTAATCAATTGACCTTGATCCTTTAGGGTTTGAAACAATAATTTTAGGGGTTTGAGAGCCCTTGGTTTATCGACATATGTGATTGGGGTTGTAATGCCTAAATATGTCTATAACAAGAGGCAGAGGAAATAGAGGAGATCCAGAACCTTTTGGATTCCCTATCCTTGATGAGGATACAACATTAACAATGAAAAATATCTCACCCTCTATTCTCCGTAATTTTCATGGAATAAGAAGTGAAGATCCAAAGACATTTCTCTTTGAATTTGAAGTATTATCTAGGTCATATGACTATTTTCATGATAGTCCCAAACTAAAAATTTTCCCTGCCACCTTAAAGGATGCAACATTAAAATGGTTTATGAGTCTAGAAACAAATTCTATAAGGACATGGGCATAAAAGAAAGATGCATTCTTAGAGAAATATAAGGATTATTGTATGCCTCATAGTATCAAAGATGTAGTCTTCAAAATGGTACAAAAAGAAGATGAGAATCTTGAAGACTTTATCGAGAGATTTGTTTTTAATATCAAAAGGGAAAAAATGAATAATCTGGATGAGGAAACTTTGAAAGCTCTTTTACTCAAATCCATTAAAGATGAATGGATAGATCTTCTCAATCTTATGGGAAAAGGAGATATTTCTCAGTTACCCTTTGTATATATCTGTGATCTATGTGTACATATTTCAAGAGGTAAAGCAAGAATAGGAAAAAGTTCAAGGGATCCTCTCTTATCGAGAGTAAATAAATCCACAGTCGGGACAATAAGTAGGGTAGAATTAGGTAGTTTGCTTGATAACTTTAAAACATATATTTTAGGGAGTCTCAGTGAGAAAATTGACACTCTTAAAATACAAAACAAGCAGAAAGCCAAAAATGCTGCATTATCCATCTTTTGTCCTAGGTGTAGAAAGAAAAATGCTCTAAGAGAATGTCCTTTAGATTTAAAAAGTATAGAAAACCATGTTATATGTGCAGAAAATCACGATACAAAAGAATGTCCCTCTATACCAGGTCTTAAGGTTGCATTTAGTGAAGAAGGAATTCCAAATCAGGTAGACCCCCTTTACTTTATTTCCAAAAGACCATGGAAAAATCCTCAAACAAATCAAACTCAAGGTTTTAATCCTCAACAATTTGTACAATCTTCACAAAATACTTGGAATCCACCTATGCCATGGAAACCTTGGGCTCAACCACCACAATCTTGGAATCAAGGATGGAAAAATACTTATGGAAGATATTCTCAATATCAACAATATCCACCAATTTATCCAAATTTTCCACCACAATACTTCCCTCAAACCAACCAGTTACCTCAAGCTTAAGCTCAAAATCCAAATCCACAACTTTCTTTTCCATTTACACCAAGATCAAATCAATTACCTGTTCAGCCACTTCCAAATCCAAACAATAAAACTTCACAACCTATTTACAGTTTAGAAGGACAAAATCCTCAAACTTATATGATAACTCCATTAGATCTAAATAATGTTCAATTAAGGTCTCGTAGATATTAGAAAGAAAAAAACCATCTGTTGTTATTCAGGAAACTTAAAAGAATTCTAAAAAAGATAATAATAACTCTGAAGAAGAAATTTATCTTCCTCAGAAATAAAAGATTGAAACAGAGAAGAGTCCCACACATTCTAATAATACTCCTATTATAGAACAATCTTCAGTATCTATCTCAAGACCACCTTTTCCTCAAAGGTTGAAAATTGATAAAGGAGTAGAAAATCAAATTATATTTCCTGATTATGATATGCTAGATGAATTGAAAAACATTTGTATACAAATTCCTTTATTACAAGCAATAAAAGAAATACCGATTTTTGCAAAAACAATTAAGGAATTAAGTACTAAAGGATCAGGAAGAAAAAGAAAAGAAATAAAAAGAATTCAATTGGTTAGGAAAATTGTAGATATTATGATGGGGAAGACAACAATCCAAAAATATTTAGATCTAGGAAGCCCCATTGTAAAAATACACATCAATGGAACTGAAATACCAAACACTCTGATTGATCTAGGATAAGTCATTAACATAATGAGCAAACAAACTATGGATGGATTAAAACTTCCTAATCTTCAATACACACCAACATTGTTACAATTAGCAGAGAGATCTGTAATTAAACCCGATGGTGTGTTAGAAGATATATATGTATCCTTAGATTCTTGGGAATATCTTGTTGATTTCATGGTTTTAACCCCCAAGAATAATTTAGGAGGACATCCATTAATTTTAGGAAGACCGTGGCTAGCTATAACCGATGCCTTTATTAGTTGTAGACCAGGAGACATGTTTATCTTATATGGAAGCTTGACAAAGAAATTTACATTGTACCCACCTGAAAAAACAATGATAGAAGTAGAAAATGAAGAATGGATCGATGAAGATAACGATATAAAATTAGTTTTCACTATTGCACAAATAAATGAGGAGGATCAAATTTTAAATTCAATAGAAAATCATGAACCTTCTTTATATTGTGATGATACTCAAAATTTTCAAGAACAATGTAATATCGAATATCTATCATCTAAACAGATGTCTTTACATTCTATGGAAAATTATGGAAATTCTTCAATAGAAATTTTTCCAGGAAAAACCTTGAATATCAATGAAAACCTGGAAGAATTATAGAAAAAGAAACTGGTAGAAATATTACAAAAACACTCTTCTACATATGCATGGGAATATATTGATATGAAAGGAATTGATCCTAAAACTTGCATGCATCATATCTATATTGAAGAGAATGCTAGACCAGTTCGAAAACCACAAAGAATAATGAATCCAAACTTAAAATAAATTGTTAAAGAAGAATTGCAAAAACTGTTAAATGTAAATTTCATCTATCAAATATCAGACAGTCAATGGGTTTCACCCCTAGTAATTGTTCCTAAGAAAAATGGAAAATGGAGAGTATGCATTGATTTTAGGGAATTGAATAAAGCAACTTTGAAAGATCAATTTCCACTTCCTTTCATAGATCAAGTTTTAGATACATTAGCAGGGAAGAAATATTTCTCATTTTTGGATGGTTTTAGTGGGTATAATCAGATTCAGGTAGCACCTGAAGATCAAGACAAAACCACATTCACCTGTCCATGGGGGAATTATGCTTACCGAGTACTTCCTTTTGGATTATGCAATGCTCCAGCAACATTCCAAAGGGCAGTGCTAGGAATTTTCTCTGATCTTATTCATGATTGTGTGGAATTATACATGGATGAGTTCACGGTTTATGGAAATTATTTTGAAGAAGCACTTAAAAATTTCGAAAAAAATTCTTCTAAGATGTAAAGAAGTAAATCTTTCATTAAGTCATGAAAAGTGTTTTATGATGTTTAATGAAAGAATTATTTTAGGTCACCATATTTTAGGGAATGGGATTAAGGTAGACTCATCTAAGGTAGAAGTTATTTCCAAATTATCAATCCTTAGTTGTCAATGAGATGTTAGGAATTTTCCTGGTTTTACTGGATATTATAAAAGATTCATAGAAAACTTCACAAAGATTAAATTCACACACTTCAAATTACTCACCAACGATTGTGAATTTAGTTGGAACTCTGATTGTCGAAAGGATTTTGAAACTTTGAAAAAGAAGATCTATGAAGCACCTATCTTAAAAGAACCTAATTGGAAATTTCCTTTTCACATATCAACTGATGCTTCAGATACATCTCTAGAGCTGTATTAGGACAAAAAGGCCTTACTCCTTATGCCATTTATTATACTAGTAAAAATTTAGCTCCTGCAGAGCTAAATTATACTGTAACTGAAAAAGAGTTTCTAGCAATCATACATGCTATTAATAAATTTAGACATTACATTACTAGCTATGAAAATTTCGTTCATACAGATCGTTCTGCCATTAGATATTTAATGAACAAACCCGTTACTAATGGCAGAGTAACAATATGACTATTACTGTTACAAGAATTCAATATCACCATTCTAGACTGACCTCGAAAACAAAACACAATTGTTGACTTTTTATCTAGAATTCAAAATGATAACAATGATATACCTGTAGAGGATAAGTTTCCTGATGAATATCTTTTTGCAGTGTCTACTAAATCACCTTGGTTGCAGATATTGCCAATTATTCAGTTTTAGGAAAATTACCCTCCTATTTGTTTCCTAGAGAAAAGAGAAGAATAATCCAATCAAGTGCATCTTATTCATGGATAAATGAAGAACTATACAAGAGAGGACCAGATCTCATCATAAGAAGATGTGCAAGAGAAGATGAAATACTTGAAATACTTAAAGCATGCCATGATGAACCATGTGGGGGTCATTTTGCTGACAATAGAACTACTTATAAAGTCCTTCTCTTAGGATATTATTAGCCTTCCCTTTTTAAGGATGCCAAGGAATAGGTTAAGAGATGTGATAGTTGTCAAAGAATGGGGAAACCTGTTCCTTCAAACAAAATGCCACTACAGTCTCAGGTACTCATTGAACCTTTTGAAAAATGGGCTTTGGATTTTGTTGGACCAAATAATCCATCTTCAAAACAAAACAAAAAATATATTCTTGTATTTATTGATTATGTTACTGAGTGGGTAGAAGCTAAAGCACTTTCTTTTGCTACGAAAATGTTGTAGTTCCATTTATTTTTGAGGATATTTTTATTCGTTTTTGTGTCCCAGGAGAAATTATAACAGATCAAGGAAAACAATTCACATACAGAGTAGTGCAAAAGATAGTGGAAGAATATAAAATCAAGCATCATAAGTCTACTCCATACCATCCACAAGAAAATGGGCAAGAGAGTCTACCAACAAAGTAATTGAAGCAATCCTTACCAAGACAGCTCACTTGCACAGAAGGGATTGGGCCAAAAAGCTTCCAAAAGCTTTATGGGCCTACCGTACCACATGGAGAAACATTACAAGACATAGTCCCTATGAACTTGTTTATGGGAAGCAAGTCCTATTTCCAATTGAGTTCTAGATCCATACCTACAAGACAGTAGTCAAGTTGGGACTTGACTTGTCAGAAGCACAAAAACAAAGAATGGAATAACTCAATGAGCTTGATGAAATAAGGAAAATTGTTATCCAGAAGACTAGTTTAGTCCAACAATATAGATCTAGATGGCATGATAAGTACATCAAAGAAAGAAAATTTCAGCGAGGAGACTGGGCATTACTCTTTGATTCAAAGTTCAAAAATTTCCAAGGAAAATTCCAAACTCACTAGCTTGGGCTTTATGAGATTGAAAATGTTTTTGATAATGGAGTAGTCAAAATTTGGACTATTAATGAAGAAAAAGTTCCTCTCCTAGTGAATGGGCATCGACTCAGGATCTATCATATGCCCATGACAAAAGAGGAATTTGTAAAGATTTTCCAAGACAACTCTAACTTGGAGTTGGTTAAGAAGAACTCTTCTTCTTCTCCACCTTAGAATTTTTCTTATATATATAATATATATATATATATATATAATATATATATATATATATATGAAACAACAATTGTTGGCATATTTATGCAAAAAATTCAAGATGAAAATCAAGAATTCTTGGCATCTTAAATTTTCTTTGTATTCCATTTTCTAGAATCCCATTTTCTTTTATCCCTCTCTTTTTAAAAAATAAATAACTACAGAATCATTGATTTTCTATAGCTCCCATGACTTTCTGCAGCTTATGTGACAAACACCTCTGATCATGCAATTAAAGGAATGATTGACTCTCTTCACTGCAAGGTACCTGAAGACAACATAAAGAGAAACCAAAGGTTAGAAAAAAAAATAACTCAAAGGTATGCATTGCTTTAATTTAATAATATGGATTAAAACATTACATACATGAATCATAATATGTAGTACTACCAAAAATCAAAGTCATTATTGCAAAGTGTTGGTTGTGTCATATCAAGTCTTGCATAAGCCGCCATTCACTTACAACCATCATCGCTCGTATTCGAATCCATTGAATCGACCACCCAAATCATAAGCATAAAATATTCTAACGATTAGATTTTGTTCCATTTCATTATATCCTCATGACTTATGCTTTCATTGTTCTATCACTCACACTCTCGACCTCCATGCTCTAAAAACCCTACCAAGCTAACCAACCCTACCAAACAATTTTCTGTCAAAAAAAATAGTTGTGAAACAAAGCTTCTTGACCATGGGTATGATAGTCAGAATAGAGCCAATGGGAAAGAAATTCTTGGAAGGATATCCTCAAACGAAAGAATTACTGCAAAAAGCACAATGGCTCGAATTTGTAGAAAAACTCGATGGCTGCCATAAAGTGACTAAATCTTTCACTAGGGATTTTGATGGAGTCGACGTGGAGATAGGGGACATAAAATTCATAGTAACAAAGTCATTCATAGTCGAAGCCATTAGACTACCGCAAATCAAAGAGAAATGGTTCAAGAAGAGAGGAATATAAACAGAGGATTGGAAGATTTTCCTGAAAAATCCAAGCATCGACACCACCATTTTCAAGAAGGGCATCCCAAGCACAACACTGAAAAGTAAGTGGAGAAACTTACTTCTAATAATTCAAAATTTTGTTACCTGTGAAGGAAGATTTGGGTGCATGTTCTTCTATCATATTCGGATGCTAATGAATTTCCTTGAAGAAAATGAAATAAACTTTCCATATTTCTTGCTGAGTAGTCTTAGGAAGATGTCAGGAAATGTACAAAGGAGAATTCAGTTTATAGATAATACAATGTATAACCATGGTTTGGTCAAAATACTTGTTGAATTTCATCTCCAAAACATAGGTGATGATTGGGAGAGATTTTTAGTTAGAAATCACTTTTAGGAAGAAACTCATGGGAAACCAAATAGTAGCAGACCTAAAAGGGGAAGAAAAAGGAAGATTGAGTAGCCACAATAGCCACAACAACCACAAAATTTATCAAAAGATGACATACCACTTGCAGAAGTCTTAGAGAAAACAAACAAAAGAAATGTTAGGAGAAAGAAAGCTAGAGAAGAAATAGAGACTCCATCACAAGCAGAGAAACCTAAAACAGAAAAGAAGAAAATTCAAAAAATCATGTCATAGCCTTGAGAAGAAGTACCAGACTCAACTCAACAAAAGGACTACCCTCAAAAAGCATAGAGCATGTCATTAAAGAAATAGAAGAAAACTCAGAAGTCAAAAAACAGAATTCAAGGGTTTTGTCACTAAGGTTTCACCACCAAGGACTTCATCACCAGTCGTTACATCACCTCCTCAGAGTCCAAGACGAAGAACACTAGAGATTGATCCGATGTAGCAGGAGATTTATGATTATATAGAGTCCTTGGAGAAAAGGGACGCAACAAAAATATCAAATCCAATTCAAGAGGAAGCCAAAAATCTGTTTAATGAGCCACACGAACCTCCTGTAGTCAATATATTGAAACACGAAATTTTCGAAGTGGAGACATTAAACAGGTATATCAAAAATGAAAATCAAGCCTTGAAAGCACAAAATTAAATTCAAATAGATAAGAGTGATAATCTCCTCTTGCATCTAACCCCGTGTTTTAACAAGAAAAAGAAACTGAAGAAGAAAAACAAAACTTTACAGAAACAGGTCATAAACTTGAAATACAAGATCCTCATGAGGAAACCAAGGATGGAAATTATTGGAAAGAAAGTGAAAAGGATGAAATTAGATGTACTGGCAGAAGTATCCAAGAAAATGCAGTAGTTCAAGATATCAATTGTGCAGTTTGTATGAGGACTTACAAAATCTTCAGTGTGGGGAAATGTAGAGTTCCATAATTGTTTTGTTTTGACACCCTTTTTCCACCATTTTCCTCTTCTTCATCATCACTATCAACTCAATAAAGGAAATAAATCATAGATTTTGATAAGGTAATAACTATTACATGTCTTATTTCTCATATGCGTTAATGTTCCTTATTGTTGCACTAGCTACAAAATTAACATGATTCTGCTGCCATTTTGTAAATCTGCAGCTACCTCCATGGTTCACGGGGTTCTGGTGCGCTAATGAAACAATGAAACATATGGGTAGTTGAGGATTGATCCCCTCATATATCTCATCCTATTCACCCGAGCCAATTCATCAAAAGGATTGTAAAGCAGCACGATCAAAGATATAGGTCAACACGTACCAGCAAGGAGTCTAGATACGACACATTTTCTTGATTTTCTTTCCAAATAGAAAATCGATGAATAACAATTTTCTTGTTTAAATTTCATATTTGAATTATGATTAAAACATCATATCCATAGGAATTAAAGTCTCAATAGATTGAGCACACATTTTATATAAATATGTATTCTCTGTAAACAATGACAAGGGGGAGGAAGTATTAAGTTAATTGCTGAAGAAATTGTGAACCAGACTTTCGCATTTGCATTAATTTGAAGTTACTTTGCTGATTTGATGCGTATGTGATTGTGAATCATACCTACTGGATGCAGAGGGCCCCTGTAGACACTTAATGTTTTATTTTATGTTTATTTCATTGCTTTATAATCGCTTTCGTTCAATTGTTTTCTATTATCATTTCATTATAGCTTAAAATTACTTCATTGTTTTTTGTTGTCTCGCATAAACTCAGTTATCTCGTTATTATTCTGCATTTCGTTTATAGTTACAATCTTTCACATAGTCTAGTCCTTCAATTCTTTTTTGCTTCATTACATTCAGTCTCTTCATACTTTTCAGAAGTTAGAATTTAGATCATTCTGCAATTTGTAATTAGGAACTTCCTTCATGCTTTTTAAACTTAAAATTGTATATATTTCATAGGACAAGTTTTTGGATTTTAATACTCTGTTTTCATAGCAGTAAAGTGTTCATATCTATTCACAAATTTAGGATGGATAACGTAAGGAATTTTTAGATAATAATCCAATTTGATAAAGTGATCTAACAATAGCTTAACTCTCACAATAGATTAACTCTCATTCAGTCTAACAATATATTAACTTTCAAATATTGTAGGAATCTAACTCTAATGAAAAAATATATAAACAACGAAAATCTCAAAACAAACATAACCATCATCTTACTGAATGAAAGAATATGCTTCTAACATATATAGTGCACCTGCACTTCACAAGTTTACCAACTCCGGTCGATAATTTATGCTTGCAATTTAAGAACATTAAATTGACCAAACACATTAAGATAAGATTTTGGGTCTATGTGTTTTATTCTCTATATGTTTTCTAAATGTGCATTCAGTGAAATAGCCCTTTTGTGGATATATGGCTTGCAATAAACCATGGAATTGTTGAACTTGTCTAAAAAATATGGCCATCAAATCGATTCGCATTGTGTGCATGCTTGTCATGTAACACATTATCAATATTATAAAATAAGATGTCTCTTGTGGGTTCTGAATATGTGAAACATTAATACTACGAGGAGAAGTGAAATGTGTTGACACTCACTTGGCTTAGAATAGAGATTTCCCTTCTCGACTCCTTGTCCCCATTGTTTAAGATATATTTAAATTAAAGTACCAGGTTTACTGATCAGATCCGACCACCATAGAGATCTGTGATGAATCCCGTGGCCTTTTTCCTATTTATGCTCCCTTTAGGGTGAATAAAGCTATATAGATGTGTGTGTATTTAGCAACAATCACATTTTTCGGTGTGGGTATTTGAATGTCAATGTATTTCATGCCAGCATAATTAGTTGAAGGTTGTTTCCGCTCAAATATTTACCTTGCAATTGCATCGGTATCTTGTTGTTGCATTAACTTTGATTTATTGGTTGCCTCCATTGAAGCCAACTTGCCTCAGATGCTTTTCGCTCCAATTCACAAGGTGTGTTAACTTTAATTTCTTGGATGCCAATCCCCTCAAAAGTTGCAGTCATTTTGATCTCATTGCAGGGATTCTCGTTTCTGTTATTTTGGTTTGTCTTGGTTTGTGGATAAAATAATGTTGGATGAGGATCCATTAGATCTTGTCATTGTGTGATGGGTTCAAGGTTATACCGTGTTATTCTTCATTCTAATAGACATATTTCATTGTTTTCTATGACCCCAATTTACATTTCTTTTGGTTATTCTAATTTTGTTTATTTTCCACTGACATTACATACTTATCCTCTGATGCTATGTGGATAATCCATGTTTATCCAATGTATAAGCAGGGAAAGCCAAATCGATTTGGGACTAAGGGTGACTTCCAGCCATAAGAATTTTATATAGCACGCCTCGAACATATTTTAGTTTGTGGGCCAATAACCCAAAGAGCCAGGTTTCGATCTTGGGACCTGTGGTTTATGGGCCCACAAGTTCATGGATTCGTGTAAGATCCAAAGTTGAAGACTCATACACTCCAACAACAATGGCTCCACATCATTAAGTCACTTGCAAGGAATTGAACCTAGCCGAGGGAGATAACAACCATTCTACCCAACCACCCTAGATAACCCCAAATGTAACAAACCCAAAACATAACCTACATATTTTATTTTATATATAAGCAAACATTACAAATTCGCTATTTATTAAAACAAATTTTCTGCATAATAATAGTAAACCTAAAAAATCAATGTTATATATCCTTATCATGAAATATTAAAATATGTATAACAACTATTACATTTTAAAGATTATATTACACAAAAAATATTATTTTTTTCTAATTATGGCAAGGAGTGGTATCATATCATTCCTATGAGGCTACTCAATAGGAACCCGAATACAATACATAAATGTATTTCATCCACCAATTTCATTAATAAAATTTTTACCATGATAAAATAAATATTGGCCATGAAATTCCTCCACACCAAAGTAAAATCTACCCATGGTATAAACCATAAACCATAACTTTTTAGTGTGACCAGAATGCCTTAGAGTATTGCCAACCTTTATGGCATATATAATAGGCAGTGACAATCGATGCGAGTTCTAACCTAGGGCTGCATCACGACAAAATTTTCAAGAAAATGGAAAAGAATAAAGAATGAAAGGCTTATTTTAAATTTTAAACAAGTGAAAATGTAAATTATGTCAAACAATCAATTGACCTAGTCTCTTCTTGATCAAGGAGGCATCATCATCCCATAAATTACAAACATAAAAATGAAAATTTGGTATAATTCAGAAAATTTCGAAATTAAGATAAATCCATCGTGGAAGACAAGGAATGGAGCCATCAATTTGGTAACAATGGATAATGGGGTGCTCATAGGGGATAGGAAGCATACGTTCTTGTATGGGTGTGAAGCACTGAATGAAAGATCAAATTATTTTTTTTAGCCTACTACGATGTTCCTTGTATCTCAATGCATCAATGTTACTTAGAAGTAGGGATTATCCTACTTTCAATGGTATAGGATATGTTTTCAATTTTATTAAAGAATTTGATTCAATATCATCGAATTTTCTATAGAGAACCATCAATCCTTTTCTAAAGGAGAAGCAATATTTAAGTACTAGTTGCGAGGAAGGTCATTGAAGGAGATCCATTTGTGGATTAAAATACTTATGGTGGAAGAACACTTATTGTTGTTCCAAGAAAATTCCATGGCAACTTAAAACCATAGGTACTAGGGGAAGGGTTTAGGGGGAGAGATGTTGCTCAGTTGCGGAGGATGAGGGGACGTTATGATGGATGCAGAGGAGTTGCGGAAATCATGATACTTTAGGGCGATAAGGAGGGAACAAATAGATGAATAATGGAGGGAAAAGGAGTTGAGGGAGATTAGACAGAGAAGAAGCAGATAGGTGAATCTTTGAGTAGTCAGAGTTTGCAGATAGGAGGAATGGTGAGCCTAAAATTGTGGAATTAGGGAGTAGGATAAGGATCTCATTTTGAAGAAATAGGATCTGTTGGTGGAGGTGTGATAGGAAGTCATAATAGTAGAAGTGGAGCCCACCATAAGTCGGAAGGAATCCAGATGCCCAAGACACTTAAAAAGTCAATTACGATGAGTAATGAGAATACTCATGTAGACAAAAATCCATTTTGTATTACGACGATTATTCTTTGAAGGAAATTTGGTCCCTGCAAACAATGCCCTGTAGAAAAGTAATGTAACTAACTCTCTCCATAAAATCCCCCTAGTACTGTATTAGAATGCTATTAATTTTCTTTCTAAATGATCCAAAACTTAAAGTTTCAGAAAATATATAGTAGATATGCAGCTGGTAGTTCCATTGGAGTTGGTAGTTCTGGTAGTAATGTTCAAATTAATTTTGTAATTTATTTGCAACCTATTTCGCAGGGGTTTGTGTTAGCTTCACCTGGACAAATAATGATGGAAGGAAATTTCACTGGTTCATTCACTCGACACCCATAGTTCTTGGGTTGAGGTGATGAAGATGTTGAGAAACATTGGTATCTTTGTGAAGCCTTTCAGAGAGCATAAGAGACTCCTGGTTCTACAACATTGCAGGATAGAGCACTCCAATGGTATATCAAATAGTCTGATTTGCATCCAAATACCACTGTGGATGAAGTTAAATAAGATTTTTTTCCAGGAATTCGAACTTCCTCATATTGATCAACAAGGTTTGGTAGAACTATGGGATATTAAGAAGAGGGAGGGGGAGACTACTTGGAAGTGCATGCAAAGGCTTAAGGATGCAATCAATAAATTAACTTATCCTGTTGATCCTCATCATCAAAGAATGTGGTTTGTTAAATGCTTGTTTCCATTAACTAGAACTCTTCTGACGCAACAAAATATTGATACATTGCAGGATGCATTGGAACGAGCTATGAAAATTTAAGTGATAGTAGGGTATCTACATGAGTATAGGCCAAGTAGCACCTCTAGTGATCCCTCTATTATTGATTTACAACATCAGATTTCCAATCTAGCTAAAATATTGAAAGATATAGCTCATGTGTTTCTTATGAGACCTTAACTTTAGTGCACTAATTTTCATGTTGAGGGGAATCATACCACTAGGTGCCCATAGCTGAGGGGTATGGGACTATCTACTATGCTTATGGGACCACCTCCAACACCACCTACTATTGGATTTGTGCAATTTGCTATAGTATTTTGTATCAAGGACATACTCAGTATCATGCTTTCCCCAACCATCAATTTATGTCTGTCAATGAGTATTGTGATATTTACTGCACTTATGGGCATCCACCTCCTCTATTTCCTTTTTTGGAGAAGTACTATAATGTACCAAATAATATGTTTTGTGAGTTCTATGGGTCCCCTACTCACCACACAAACTAGTGTAGATATCTAGATGCTTTAGATGATCACCTTGATCGCACAACATTCCAGGTTAATGAAACTCCTTGAGGATGAGGAGGAGGTGATTCGGGGGGGGGGAAGAACTGGAGGAAGAGGTCCACTCAAAAGTTATAATTGTGATTACGAGGGACACATTGCACATGATTTTCCATTACCAAGAAAACCCTAGTGTTCTCACTGTCAAATAAATACGCATGCCACTAAGGACTATCCATAACTAATTTCTAGGTGGGAAGAGCACAATCAACAAAGAGGAAAAAATTTGATTAATGCAGATCCTTGAGGTGCTGAATCAACATCACATCCTAATATTAATATTATTACTAGAGGAGGCAAAAGGATTGGAGTGGATAAGGTGACCCCTGAGAAACCTGCTATAATAAACCCTGCAATGCCAAGGAAGTCCCATGATCCTAACTAGTAGAAAGATTATTACAAGGATGCAACCAATATTTTTAAGTAGTTGGTTTCTTCCTATAGTCCTCACGCTAAATATAAGAAAAGGTATAAATGAAGAGTCCCAAATTTTCCCAAGAGGCATCTTAGCCCATAATGGAGTGGTTTAAATTATTTTTGCAGATTATGAGTGATGAACAATTGTCCGACTAGATGCGCAAAAAATTGAAGATACTCGTTAAAGATAAAGAATTTTCAGAAAGGCCTATTTTTTCCAACATGCCCAATTTCCATTCTAGACGTGTTTTCCAGATTAAGATAAGAACAAGAAGAAAATTATGTGTTGATGCCCAAATTGCAGGATTCTAGATTAAAGATTATATGTTGGATTTAGGATCAAATGTTAACATTTTGTTGTGCAAAACTTGGGAGGTGTTGGGGAGGCCCAAGTTGGTGTTTTTCCCCATCCAGCTACAAATGGCCAATCAATATTGTATCCTCCCAATCAGTCATCTTGAAGATTTGTAAGTTGATATTATAGGAGTGAAGATATATGTATAATTCGAGGTAATAGACATCATGGGCGATAAAGATCCTTATCCGGCCTTATTGGAAATAGAATGAGAGTTTGAAAATTATGCTATTATCGACCTTAAGAAAGAAACTATGACCTTTTAAGTAGATGGAGTCTAGGTTATAAAACCCCTATATCTTTAGAAGGATCTGAGGTTTACAAATCATGTAGATGATGTTGAAGGGATTAATCTTTTGGATCAATTATATTAGCTCACTTTGGGAAAATTTGAGGACTATATAAATCCTACAGTGGATGGTTCTATCAATTGGAGGAGCATTCAAAACATAGAAGTTGGTTTAGATGTTGCATTGGATGATTTGATACAAGGAGTTAATGAGTTTCACTCTAAACGTTGTGTAATTGTTCATTGTGCCTGTTGGATTGGTACTGAGGTAAGGGATTACCCTACTTTCAATGTTATAGGATATGCTGTCAATTTTATAAAATAAGTTGATTAAAATATTTAAGAAACATAAAATATTCCTTTGATGGATGTTTCTCTTCAATCAACCCTAGCAAGATGGTGGGGAGGTCATTGTCACCAATTTCAAAATTGGGAATTAGTCAAGTTTGCTATGTTATGTCGGTTTGTTGTTCCAGAGAAGATTTTAAATAGAATTCCCATATATGAGGGGTATACCAATCAATAGAATCATGTTCAGACTTGTAATATTGTTTGGAAACAAATTGAACTTCCTATACACCGAGGACATTTTCGCAAGCTTGGTACCTAATAGAAGCAATGAAAAGACAAACAACCAACTGGGAGGCATTAGTAGCTCAATTTTGTAGTGATTTATCCTTTTAAGATGAAGATTCCAGGATAACAAAGGTTTTGGAAGCAATTAAAAGAGTGTTGTTCCCTACTGGAAATCCCATTGATGAGTGTAGCAGTTATGAAGATTTTGGACATTTATATAAACTTGGATGTCATGAAGTCATTGCTTGTAGCAAGGTCAACAAATAACTTGATGAAGATGATTTGGAGGATTTAAGGCATTTATCTTTTAAGGAATCTGAAGGGGTGTGAAATATAAAGGATGATCTTGTAAAAGATGCCCCACATATGAAATCTTTGAGATTGCAGAAGCATAATATTGGAACTAAAGAAAATCCCAACCTAGCTTCTATTGGTGACTATTGGGATGAGAAAACTACAAAAGATATTTTTGACCTGTTAAAAGAATATGAAGATTTGTTTCCTACATCGGTTTTAGAGCTCAAGGGAGCCAAAGGATATTTCGGAGAAATGAAAATTGTCTTGAAGCTTGATGCACACCCAGTCAAACATCAATCGTATCAGTCGAATCTATGGGTTAAATAGAAGGTGGAGAAAAAAATTGATAAGATGTGTGTTGCGGGTCTTATTTTTCCAGTTGATTAAGCAGAATCGATCAACCCTATTGTCATTTAATATAATAAAGATTCAGATGACATTAGAGTTTGCGCAGATTACAAAATATTAATAATGCTTGTGTCCATAGCCCATTTCCTACTCCCTTTAGTGATGAAGTATTGGACAAGGTTACAGGTAATGAAGCTTATTATTTTACAGATGGGTTTTCTGGGTATCACCAGGTTCACATTGCACAGGAGGATAAAGGAAAGTCTACTTTTACAACATAATGGGGTTCATATGCTTATCATGTCATGTCATTTGGCCTTAAAATGCTTCAGTCGTGTTCTCTAGAATTATTATTGCTGCTTTTAGAGATTATATTCATAAATTCCTTGAAGTTTACATGGATTTATGGACAGTTTATAACCTCTTGAAGAGGCATTTCAACTTATTGCGAGTGATTTTTTATCACCATCAACAGTTGTAGATCTCATTAAATTTGAAAAAAATGCATTTTTGTTATTCCTTTTGGTACCTTCGTTGTGCATATTGTTTGCAAAGATGGTTTTTGTGTGGATCCTGCCAAAGTTTCAATGGATTTAAATATGATGTCGCCTACGAGTGTTAAAAAGTTGCAGTCTACTTTGGGACACATAGGATATTATCGCAGTTTCATCCACAACTATGCTTTAATAACTGTGTCATTGGAGAAGTTGTTGAAGAAATATGACTGTTTCATATGGACTGCTAAATGTGATATTGCATTCGATACATTGAAATAAAAGCTTGTGAGTGCTCCAATTCTAGTTTACCTAGTTGGAACAAGGAATTTCTTTTCTATATAGACACATCTAGTATTGCCTTGGATGTGATTTTGGTGCAACCAGGAGAATGTAACCTTGATCATCCCATTTATTTTTCTAGTAGAAAACTCTCTAATGCTGAGAAAAATTATACGATCACTGAGTGAGAAGCTCTCGTGATGGTGTATTCTCTCTAGAAGTTCAAGCATTATCTCCTTGGAGGCCTTTTCAAATTATTTACCGATCGTTATGATTTAAAATTTCTTGTTAAAAAACCTATCTTGGAAGGAAGAATATGCATATGGCTCTTGTTGTTTCAACCATTTTTGTATGAAGTTGTTTTCAAACCAGGTTGTTCTAATGTGGGTCTAAATCATCTTTCTTGCCTGGATTCTAGTGAAGTAGGAGGATCATTTGATGACCAATTGCTTGATGCTGACTTATCCAAAATTGACACAGTCCTAAACTACCTTGAAGACCTTGCACTATTCTTAGTGATTGGCAAGTGTCCAGATGACTATACTACTACCCAGAAGAAGCATATGGTGGTATGCGTTGAGGATTATTAGTTAATTTTAGGTCAATTGTATAAAATGGGACTTGATCATATTCTTCGTATATGTGTTTTGGACCATGAGAGAGAAAATGTTTTGTGGGAGTGTCACTCTGGAGTTGTGGGAGGCCATGTTAGGGGAAAATAAATTGTAAGGAAGGTGATGCAAGCTAGACATTGGTGGCTAACTCTTTTTAAAGATGCAAAGAACTATGCAATAAAATGTGATGTTTGTCAGCAGGTTAAGTGACCATCTCATCATGATGAAATTCCACTCCAAATAATTTGAGCTCTCGAGGCCTTTGAAAAGTGGGTAGTTGACTTTTCGAAACACATAAACCCTCTTGCATGAAATTCTCATGTCCGCTACATCATCATTGTGATTGATTATTTGACGCACTGGGATGAAGCAAATCCGATTAAGGATTGCACTTATGATACTGATGCCAATTTTATATTTGAAAATATTATCACAATATTTGGTTGTCCATGGAGCCTCACCAGTGATCAGGGATTGCACTTTATTAATGAGACTATTGTTACAATATTGTGGGAACTTATGGTCCAAAATCATAAGATCAACCCATATCATTCGCAAGAAAATGTGATTGTCGAAGCTTTTAGAAAGATTATGAAAAAGGGGTTTACTAAAGTCTGTTCTACAAATAGGTATGACTAGGATGAGAGAGTTCCAACCACTTTATGGGATTATCACACCATTTTAAAACGACTACATAAATATACTCCATTTTAGCTTATCTATGGATGGGAAGATGTAGTGCCAACTAAATTCATTATCCCAAATCTCTTCATTTCCCAGGCCACCAGAATGTCTAAGGATGAATCCATTGGAGAGAATCTACTGGAGTTGTGGGAGTTGGATAAGCAATGGTTCCTTGCATATTTTCATCAAGCTGTTGAAAAATAAAGGCAGAAGGCCTGACATGACATACATGTTAAAAAAAATTCCTTCTTTGCGGGAGGTCAAGCATTCTCTATGAAAGAAAGTACCTCGTACATCTAGGTAAGTTGTAGATGCATTGGTTGGGTCCCTTCTTTGCTGTAGAAATAAGAGATTTTGGGGTTTTTAAGCTCGCTCAACTCGATGGAGTTATTTTTCCTGGTTGGGTCAATGATGCATGCCTAAATCCCTACCATGGACCATAAAGTTATTTTCATACCCCTTTTGCTCTCTAAATAGGGGTACCAATTATGTTTAGGATTGAGCCAATCAAGTCAGCTAGTTAGTCAATTTGGTTGCGTCAGTTAGTAAGTTATCTTCTAATTGAGACCCACCATAACTCATTGTGGTCAGGGAGATGTAAAGTGTCATTTTTGTCTTTTCTTAAGTCATAAAATGCTGGTATTTTCATCCACTAGTCATTCTTCTCACAACAATTAATTTTCTATTTAAATCCCATGTTGACATCTCAACGTACTATTTTCAGTTATTTTTATTGTCATGTTGTTTCCTTTTTGGATCTTTTGTGTCCTATCATAGGGATTTGTGTCCTAACTCTCACTTCTATCTGAATCTATTCTCAACGGTCTAATCATCCCATGTTTTGGTATTGATTTTTCTATAAGTGTCACGTTCTATAGTCTATTTCCTCATTGTGTTGTGTATTCCCTAGAGTTTTTTGCCCTCGTTTCTATACCTAGCTCCTCTCTGTCTCCAATCCACCATCGTACATCTATGAAACTTGTCTATAGTCATTGGTTGCCTACTATGGATTGTTCTACAAAAATTACAGTTCCTTCTAGCTTCTTAGATAAGCGCATTGTCCCTACAAAGGACACTTTATGGAAATACAAAAAGGCTACTTTAGTTAATAATTATTTGTCTAACCCTACTCTCCTTCCAACCTTAAAATTGGAGGTGTATATGAATTCTCATGTTGCTCCAGCTCGTTGTGTTAATATGTGGCTCAACCCTAAGTATTGTTCCTCACAAAGATATTAATTATCAAATTACAGGATTTTCTTGTGTTTGGCACCACAGGTGAAGTTATGTGCTGCACCAAGTTTCTTATCGGCCGCTTGCATGGGGTTTCATTGTGAATCAACAAGGAGTACCCTCTCCATGTGGAGGACATTAACCAGATTAATGGATTTTCTATGAATGGCCCAAATGTTTCAAGTGATTTTCAAAGTGTGGCAAGGAGAAAGGGGATGAAAATTTGTATCATAAATATGACATTGAGCGGAAAGGCCACAAATTCGTCACCGACAAGATAAATGATGACAAGATCAAATTCACCTGCTACATCATTGTTGGGAAACTTATGCAGCATTACATGAAGGGAGAGTGCACTTTAGATGTTATATCTGTTGCGGAGGCCTGTTTCTGATGTGAATCCTCGAATTATTGTAGTTATTTGTTGAATGAACTGTTTGAAGCCTGCAAGGATGTATACAAGTGGGTGACATATTTTATCTATGGATACTCTATCGTTTCCATTGTGATGATGAAGTGGTGTACACCAAAGGGTGGGGATTTATTTGAAGTTCTAGATAGTAAGTCTCTTGCTCTCACTTATGCTCCATAAAGAAGGTAGCCCTATCCTAGTAATAAAGAGTTCAATGAGAAGGCATTCGAGCGATAGCATACTAAAATGTTGGATGTTATGCAAGTGTTGCATAGGGTGCCTATGCCAATTTTAGATAAGTATACACATAAAATGTGGTTTGGTATGAGCCATGGTCATACATATGTTCACCCTAAAACCGTCAATCCGAATACATTCAAAATGCGTTCATTTCCCTACTATATGTCCAAGGAGGCGTTCCATAATGAAGTTATATCCTAGCCAAGAGTTCATTGCATGAAGATACATGGCACAATTGTTTATTCTCTTGACACAATGTAGCCTTGTTATCCTTATGGCGATGTGTCATCATCTTCGAAAAAGTGTAGCATTGATCCAATGCATGATTTCTAGTCGATGATGAAGAAGTTGCAAGAGTGTGTATCCTCAGTTCACAATTCTATGTCTGAAGTTAGTTCTATGGTGAGTTTTGTTGTTTCCACTTCTTAGATTCCTAGTGTTGTTCCTCTTATTGGTAAGCTATTTAAGCTTCCAGCAGTTCCATTTATTTCCATGAGCCTAATTTCAGTTGCTCCACCTACAATCTCTAATATTGGCCCTTCCACCTTTGATGCTTTTTATTTCACTCAAGCTTATGCCAAAGCCAATCCTGTTGGTTAACTTTCACATATTGTTGATCTCATGGATGATAACCTAAAAACCCTGTTCAGGATACTAATTTTTTTTAGTAACATCATATTTCTTCACCTACACATTCTACACATTATGTTGGTTCATCACCCCATACTACATCACAATCTGCTACTATTTCTAATAATATTGACCCTGGAAACATTGGCAGGGATACTGTTGAGATGGATGTTGAATAAACTCCCTAGGATACTGCAAAAATACAATATACTACAACTGAACCTGACTCACATGCGAAGTAGTCACGACGTTGCTTGTGCAATGTTTGTCTGCAACATAGCTAGAGACCAGCACACATATTTTAGTAGCTCAAGTTTCTTTATTCAACCAATATCCAAATCACTGTCATGAGGTATTTACATTTATTTTCCCAATCATGGGATATAGTTCCTCTTTTTGCTTCCACTATTATTTCCAGGATTCAGGATGAATTTAAACAAGAACATAGTCAAGAACCTAAGTCTTTTCCCCAAGGATAGTTAGGAAAGTCAGTCATAAGTGGATAGCATTTTCATGCCAAATTTCCTCCAGTTGAAACTTTATATGCAAATGATATTCAAACCTGGTCTTCCTCTCAACTATTTCAGTTTATTAGTTCTTCATCCACTCAACTGGAATATCACCTAGTTCTTGTTGACTCAAAATATAATGACGTTATTTATTTTCATGAGCAACAGAAGCAGCATGTCATTATTATGACTGCGGAGCGGGACCATTTGCGAGGAGAAAAGAAGTAACTGGAAAAAAAATGAAGATATTAGTTCCAAGTTCCAATAGATGTGGCCAACCACTGTTGATTTTGTGCCTAATGGTACAAAGGATTTTTCTATGTGTCAACCAATTGAACATTGTGAATACATTTAAGCTACTTGTATGTAGTTATTCACTATCAATAAAGAATTACATGGCGCTATTTATGAGTTGCAGAAAGCGCTTACAAATCCTGTGGACCAATACAAAGAGAAATTGCTCAAGAGATTACTTAAGGCTCTTCTTTTCAAGATATCCTCCAATAACTTACAGATGACTCATGGGAGATCTTTCAACAAGTCCAATATTGAGTTGATTTACTTGCTAGATGGAATCAACCATTGTATCAACAACGGAAGTTGATGCAACAACTTGTTGACCAAGCTCTCACCATTATCGATCTTTAGCAACAACACAATTTATTTAGTCAAGTTGAAACACTCAAGAAGAAAATTCATCAATGGAGGAAGAATCACGACTTGGTCATGGGACCTTCGGCCACCAGATCAATCTCACTTTATTAAACTTCATAAGGTTAATTCTGATATCGATGTTCAGTGGTAGACAATGCTTGCTTCTTGTCTTGAGCAGCTTAATGTTAACAATGCAAATGAATTTGTTAATAAGGTTTCTACGTTGATTTCCACTTGGAAATATGCTACAGTGGAATATACATATTTCAAAGCTCAAGTTTTGGAGACAATACCTAAGCTGGGTCCTTCGTTTGAAGGCAAAGAAACATAGCAGGGAGGAGAAGCGTCAACAAAAGTTTCACAATCACAAGCAAAGCTAAATGTGCACCTAGAAGATTGAATCGAGGGTGAGTCAATGAAATATTGTTGGGGTATATTGGGTCCTTTGTTTTTTGGAAAATTTTGATCAAATTTTGGCTGAAAAAATGTTGCGAGAACGGTCAACACTAGAAGAAAATTAAATGGTCAAATAAGCCAGAAATCGAGAACATATAAGGGAAAGCGACAGTTAAAGGTTAAAAGCAATTATTTGGGGACTCGATGAAGCCACAAAAGAAGAATTTGTACATTTGTTCTGAAAGAATCAAGATGATATGGACCAAAGCACCCAGATTTTGTCAAAGTGGACCAAATCAAGTGAACTTGATAGAAGTGGTCGAAGTGGACCAAATCAAGTGAGTGGGATCGAAGAAAAAAATATATAAAAGGCTACAGGAAATGAGTAGAAGGGAGAGAGATAAAACTATGCCAAAATGTTGTCGGTCTAAGGATTGAAGCTCTATGTATGTCTTATGATTGTAATTTGGTCTTAAAGCCTCTCTTTAATAAATTTTTGAGAGATCTAGTGCTATCTCACAGATCTGTAATGTAATGGTTCAATTCTATTAACAAAATAAGGTGTTGTTAGGATTAATTATGGTGTATTAGTGCAAAATGGTTATGATTCAAGCATCCATTTAAACATTTTATTATTGTATTTCAATGTGTTCTTTGATATTTACTTATGTGAATGTTGCATTCTTAACTATAGGAAGATCTTTGTATAACTATACAAACGCCAAATATTTATTTAAGTAATGTTTAATCTATCTATCCATCAATCCTCATAACTATCCCTTTATCCCCTTCATCTTTGAATGTATCAGAATGCCTAGGATGAATGGAAATACCAACGTTGCACTAGAGTACAATAAAGATTTTGTTGAAAACCCGTTGTCGAACCTTGGGTCTTCTAAGTCAAATTTTGCACCAACAATAGCCACATGATTATTATGAATAACAATCTAGAAGATTCCATATGGTAACTATGGTCAAGAGTTAAGGGAGTCAAACCTAACCACTATTAGGTTATCAAGTTGTGTTATTATCGAGCCACTAGGAGGAAAAGGGGTTCCATTGTTTTCAAGTGCACTTGTACCATAGATGAACAGAGTAGACGAGAGGGATAGGGAGAGAGAACACAAAGAGGATTTGTTCATTGTAGCAGCCTATGGGACACATGACTTACTTATTTGTACTTGTAGCTATCCAGAGAAAGAGAGTAGAGTGGCCTCACCTTTTAGTTAAGTTTTCTCCAAAGGGTCTCCCGAGATATATCTTTTGTCAAAAGAGTTTGTAAGTTTTTATTTCGTTGTTCTCTATTTTATGCATAAATTTTACTTTGCATGCATACAAAATAAACAATAATCTACAAATCTAGAAATCTAAAGAGAAATAAACCATAACATGTAGATTTATATATTTTTTTTAAATATAGTTTTATCAACTTTGTTGTGATGAACAATCCAGTGGAATATCCATGATAGTTACAGATCAATTGTCTAGGACATACTTCTTGATATTAGGAGTTTCACATGTAATAGAGGTTAATGTTGTTCTCATCATGATTGAACTTAGCCCAAAGTGTAAAATTTAAATGAGTTATTGAGAAGTTAGAATAAAACACTCATATGTTTATTGCTTGATAACACATATATCAAAATGTGACTCGCTATTATAGGTAGACACCTTGCACTGGGATCCATGTAGTTGCATCAAGGGTGGTATATATACGTTGTATATGAGTACTATGCTTCAATATTTGTGTACTTGTATTGAGATCCATGGCATTGCCTTGGGATCAATGATATTTCCTTGGGATCCATGTACCAACATGTAGACATATATATCTACATTGGGACTAAGTATATTTTCCTAGGATCCATGACATTACATTGGTATTTATGTATAACTATTGGGGTAGGTGTCACTGCATTAGGATCCATGAAAATGCATTGAATAGTATTAGGGATTCCACGTCATAATGTATGCTGCCTAGAACACCTCTTAAGGGTGCACTTGTTTTCTTGGAGGAATATTCCCACACATGTGGATTTGTTGAGCTTGTTGTACCTTTTTTCCACATGTTCAAGGTGGTCATGGTAGTTAGAGTGGGTTGAGAGGTTATTGCAACCATTTGGATAATTTCCTGAGGTTTTTGAGTTATGCATTTATGTTACGACACATGCATTGGAGAACCTCTCTTTTTGTGCCACATATGCATCATTTATTGGAGTTCACTATTCTTGTGCCACACGTGCTAGTTTTTAGGGTGTCCTAGTGTAGTGCACTCATATTTTTTACTATTATTCACACATCATAAAGTTGGATGAGTTTTTTAGTATAGATTTTGGAGGGTGCACCTTTTCTTAAGCTATTTTTCGACAAGTGTGACCTTTTGTTGGTGGTTAAAGCATTCTATGGAGGTTACATCTCTCCCTAGACCATTTTTAATTACAAATTGTGGTATTTGACCATGGTTGGGATGATCCATATTGGATCATTATAGTTTTTTTCATACATCTCCATGCTTTAAGAGAGGAAAAATTGGACGAATCAATTCATAGGGCCATTTTTACCAACGAGACCCAGTTTGGAAAATTGGGGTCAACAAAATTTGGGGAGCAACTTGAGGTATCAAATGTCATTTTTTGAGGGTAAAGTTTCCATTTTATCATGGTGCCTTTTTACAATATTCTACACACATATAGTTTTCCAACAACATGAGAATCACCTTAATTAGATTCTATATGCAAAAGTTATGCCACTTGGAAGTTGACCTCCCTATTTTGACCATCATAATTCAAGAGGATGCCACATCAACCCCCATTATTCATGTAAAATGGGCTAGCCACATGACCCTAATGAAGAAGACTCTAGAAGTGTCCATATTGAAATCTAGTTGGGAGTTGAAGGAATCAAACTTAACCACTATTAGGTTATTGAGTTGTGTTGTAACCAGGCCAAGAGGAGAAAAATGGGTTCTATTCTATTCAAGTGCATTTTGCTCCATTGATGAGAGGAGTATCCATTAATGGATAGGGAGATAGAAAACAAAGAGGATTTTTTCACTGTAGTAGCTTACAGGCCACATGCCTCACTTCTTTGTACTTGCATCCAATTTTCCATTTAGAGAAAGAGAGCTCATTTAACTGTTATTCTTTCTTTTTGAGATTCTGTAATGTTCAAGTTGAACAGATATGAAAGAGGATATGAGTATGATTAACAATTAGGATCTTTATGTGTATGAGTGATGATTATGATTAGGATTTAGAGAAATATTAGTTGTTGAATAAAAATGAACCACCAAAGATCAAGCAATGGCCTCACCTTCCAGCTAGTTTTTCTCTCAAAAGGGTTTCCCAGGTTATACCTTGTGTTAATTTATTTTTTTGAGTTTTATTTCAATATTCTCTATTTTCTACATAATTATAATTTTCATGCATATGTAATTAATAATATCTAACGGATCTAGAAATCTAAGGAGAAATAAACCCTCATAGCATAGATTTCCAAATTTATAATATATTTTAGTAGATCTTTTGTGATAAATTATCTAGTGGAATATCTATGATAATTTATGGACTATGGGAGGAAATCAATCTCTTTTTGCATTCACCTTCATTATTTTATTGTATCTTGACCATATCCTCTCTAATTTGTTGGATAGTTACTATTTTGGTGTAGAAGGTTAGAGATTTATCATATTTTTCATCTAAATTTTTGAAGGAAGTGAAATGAAATGCATATCTAAAACCAAAACGTGGAGATACAATGAAACTAAACTTCAATTAATAAATGTAAAACATTAAAATTGTATATATGCAGAATGAAAGCAAACTAGCTTAAACAATGGTAGTTTATCTCTAAGAAGAGATGTGATGGCTACACCCTTCTAAATTGTGTTACAATGATTCTCTAAGGCCTTTTTATTATGGAGAAGTGATGAGAAATCCTAAACATCCAAAAACCTATCCCTAGTAGATGAAGCGCCAAAGGCTTATGGGCCATGAAGGGGTAAGTTGGAATGTCATCTTCTTGAGGTTGTAACTTTTGCATACATCTCTGTTTGGTGTGCACGATAGTTCTATCCAAGGAGTACAATTTCCAACTATCAATGGGAATATATAATTGGAATTGGTCTGTTTCCCCAAAAAACATAGTTTAGGGACTAAAAACGGCTCCTGAAGTTCAAGACCTGAAAATTGTCAAAAATAGAAAATTGCCAGAATAGGAAAATTGTACTATGAGCCAGTGGAATAGCTGGGTGGCCACCAATATCCACATGGATTTTTTTTGTCATGAGGCACGCACACACGCACGCACGCACGCACGCACACATGCACGCACGCACAGACGCACACACACACACACACACACACACACACACACACACACACACACACACACACACACACACACACACACACACACATAACAATAAAGAGGCATGAAAGGCCACAAATTCCTTCTTAATCATGTTCGTGACCTTTTATTCCCTTTTTACCCTAGTTCTCATGCCCAATAGTGCTTGGAGTTCTACTAGAAAATATTCTAAAAAAACCACTACAATTTTACAAAAATTTGCAACCATTACAAAATTTGTCAAATAGAGTGTTACCTTGCATTGTCACTAAGGTATTCCTCCTTTGTGTACACAATTAGTATGGGTTTATTGAGGTCGAATCTGACTGCCAAGTGGCTAGTTGAGTTAACCAAAGATGATGACGAAATTGATGATGAGGAAGGGCAAACCTCTTTGAGTTGCATTTCATCCCATCCCATTGAAGGTTAACAATTTTTTTGTTTTTTTATTTGGAAGAGGGTCTTATTCTTTGACATAATTTCGATTGTCATGAATACTGCCATCACAAGCTAGTTTGTCCACATATTGAGAACCATAGACATTTCTTGAAGCCCCCATAATTCCTCTTTGTTGAATTCATTCCTCGCTGCTCATCCTCTTTTCTAACCATCTCGTGCCACAATACGACCACTGTATAAACTATTATGACTCCACGATCATGGTCACAAGTTGGTTGGTAGAAACACTTGTGATGCCACCATAGAATTATCTTTGCCCTGACTTTATTGAATGTTGGAAGTAATATAATAATAAGTCTTTGAGAAAATCTCTTCTGGTAAATCAGTTCACACCTAAGGAATCAAATCAATGTTTAAAAATCTTTCATTTTACATGCCATGCTCATTTATGCAATGTGAATGTTGTTCTAGATATGTCTTGAGTCAAATAAACAATCTGCAATTCTCTTATAGTCATGTGGGTGACTTCATGCTATGTTTTTTATAAGATTATTTCATGACCATTTAAAATATGTTCTCAATCACAAACTTAAAAATATCGATGATAAATTTGATATGGTGAATCTAAATTAGAGTTGAAAAATCTGGCCAAAACATTATCAATCTTTGGTTGCCACATTTCACTTTATATACGAGTTCTTATTTGTGTTTCAAGAGAATTTAATCAGGAATTTTTTTACATTTTGTTTCATATTCAAGTGATTGGTAACAAGTTGTGAAGTGTAGCACATTGTGACGTCTTGGTATAATCTAGTTACATTCATGCTTTGAGTTAATTTAATAAATCAATCTTGCACTTACTATATCCAACTTTCTTCACATCATTTAAAGAAGAATTGAATTATTTGATTAATCACATTAATATTATGTCTAAGTTAGTATTTCTCCCCTACACTATAATGAATTGGCTATATTGGCCTTTAGTGATAGCATTGTAGGCTAAGAAACCCTTCTCCTTAGTGTAAATTTAGAGGCATTGTCATTTAGGTGAAAGTTGGTGGATCACCTAGTAGTTTCCTCTGGGTTCTCCCATTTATGGTCAGGAGTTCTCGATTTAGTGAGAATTTAAGAGATAAAAGGGTTCATTGCCAAAAAATTTCTATAAAATATTTTAACCCACCTTAATGCATGTGCTAGGGTTATGCATTAGTGTAGTTGAAACTTTGAATCGACAAGGAACCTTTTGTAAAAAAAATGATAGCCATATTACAGTGTGCATGGTGTTGTAAGCACTCGTGCATCCATATGTTATGTAAGAATTTCCATCTATTTTTTATATTATTTTTTCTATATTCATTTTTTTTTTGAATTGAAACATGTGCACCTTGTAATAGGATGCACTGATGCATTCAAGTTATTAATATACATTAGAGCTTGTATATGTTTTGTATGCACCACACAACATTTTCTTTTCAATATTCACATTTTACAACATTTAAGTATGGGAAAAATGTTTTTAAATGGTCATATGTAATGCATGTGTATTTGCATGCATGTGTGTAAATGTGTGCATGCACCAATGTATGGGATATTAAAGTGCACAAATGCACCATAATGGTTTAGAAGAATTATTATTTTTTTTTTTTTTTAAACCTTTGCCCACCTACCTCTAGTATAAACTTTTGCTAAAAATAGATTTTGGAGAGATGGTCTTTCTAAAACCTCGCTAATTGGAGTTTTCCTTGCAGTGCATGTGACATGCTATATAGGTGTAAGTTTCCTCTAATTTTAGAATGGGAAATCATGAAATTACAATCACAATATGTTAAAACCTAAGATCAAACACTATATGTGGATCTATTGTTTATCTCTTTAGTGGTGGAACCTAGTTTCTTGGTATATATACATTGATACCAACACCTTCCAAAGATATAGTTTGATTAGTAAGAGGCTTTGATAATTTATGCATTCTTAGCAAAATTTCCCTTCTTGTAGCTCAACCAGTATTCAAACTCCTAGAATATGAGGAATATTTCTAATTTGAGTATTTGGTATTTGAAGAATCATGGATGGTTGATTTATAATGCATCATTTCTTACATGAGACTTTGAGGTAGAAATGAATCCATGTTTACTCTACATGACCTATGGAGTTTACAACACTAGTAGGGTGGTTTGGCGGGGTGGTGAATCCAATAAACAAAGGGAACCCATGACATCAATAATGTTCCATTTCAATACAAAATATATAGTTCTTCAATCCTTTTGCATTTGGAGCAACCACACACAATTAGTGCTTCATTATAAAGCTACAAAGGATTATTCCCATTTACATTTGAATTCATTGCTCAACTAGAAGATGGCATATCATAATTTACTAGAAAAAGTTGATCTCAAGGAATATTAGGTCTTGATAAGGAATATTCACATACAACATCCAATTAAAACCCTTTGATGCTTGTTTCCAATCAAAGGATGACCTATAACAATGTATGGAGTTGGGGAATTATTATTAGTTTCCTCTAAATCATATACATATATACAAATACATCAATAACATTATTAATCATCATGAAAAAGGCTATCATAAATTCATAAATACATTCCTTGATTTATTAATTAACATGCATTCCTTTGAACAAGTGGGATTGAAGTATTAGGAGAGATACCTCGCACTAGATTGAACTAAACTTTATTTTTTTACATAAAAAAGATATAAAACTAACATATGAACTAAGTTTAAATAAATGCATTATGGTGCACTAAATACTTCGATATGCCACATTTCAAATAATGCACTAATAATATGCTTCAATCATTCACACATCTACTAGTTCAATAAATTCTAAAGATATTTTTGGTCCACCATGTGATATAAATATCAATGTAGCATATTTATGTTAATGCATATTCTTTGACATGCCATAAACATTTGCAGCACACCAAATGCCACAATGCCACAAAGTTGTAATAACACATCACTAATAATCATATCATTAAAAAGTTAACACACTACCTAGTCCAGGAAGTTTTAAAAATAGTATTAGAATATATGATTTAAATACCAATGCACCTTATTTACATCGATGCTCGATATTCAATGTGCCACAATTTTTTTCAGTGCATCAAACATTAGAGTGCATTACAAATTACAATGAGCACTAGTATGGTGTGCTTATTTATCAACATGTGTGTTACTATTACTCGATGTAGTTACCAAGGATGTGTGGTGTGCCTCATTTTAATGGAAGTACCACACCAGTGCATTTGTGCATCATTAGCATATAAGAGAGTGTGGGGAATTTGTGTGCAATACATATATAACTTTTTAGTGTGACTAGAATGCCTTTGGAGTATTTTCAACCTTTGTGGCATATATAGGCTTCAACAATCGATGTGAGTTCTAACCTAGGGATGCATCACGACAATTTTTTCAAGATAATGAAAAAGAATAAAAAATGAAAGTCTAATTTTAAATTTTAAACTAGTGAAATGTAAATTATGTCTAACAATCGATTGACCTAGTGTGTAATGCTACATAATAATAATAATAATAATAATAATGATAATGATGTAAAGCTACATCATCATCATAATAATAATAATAATATTAAAAGTAAATAAAATATTATATATATATATATATAATATAATTAACAATCAACAAAGAAAAGATAAAAATAATAATTAGTGAAGAAAAGATATGAATAAATAAATAAAATATCAAAGAAAATATAATAATAAATGAATAAAATAAAAGCTGGCATCCACACATTGATGATGTACATGCAGATCCATTTCTAATCCCCTTACGATTTTTAGAAAAAAATGTTCTATTTAATGGCGGAGAAAGGGGAAGAAGAAGCATGCATTCATTTGCTCATTCTTGAGGAAGAAAATGTTGGAGGGAGAAGATCATTGGTAGTAGTAAGTTTGTTGAGGGCTCGGGGGTGATAACTGCAAGAGATATTGGTTGCATATCATCTAAGTTTAGGTGGAGAGTCATCCCCAACACCTTATTGCAGATAGTGGTCCTAGATAAGTGGAATTCAAGAAGCACCACAATACTGTAAACATCAGTAAGAAATATTCACTCAAGTATGTGACATTTTTAAAATTTTTTCGTATGCCTAATTTATGGGATATTACACATGGTATTAGAGCCAAATTTTCAAACCCTACATACCTTTTGGGATTAACATTTTAGATGTATTATTACTACGGGATCCAATGTTTAACGTAAATGATTTATTTTTATTGTTCTAGATCTACATGGAAACCATAGGATTCAATGTTGTCATTTTAGATCTATTTTGAAAACTATCATTAATATTTAAATAAATAAATTGTTATAGATATTTCCTGATCACCATTGATGGTCGTGTAAATGAAGTATTACGAGTGAGGAAGCCCTTGAAGTTGTTATTGCTAACATCCATTGATATTAGCTTGATCAGTCTTTAAAAGAAAAAATGGTACACATCAAGCTTCATAAATTATGTTGATTAAAAACCTACCCACTTTAGTCAAACCCTTACAATATGTTGAATATGAATATACCCATGTATAATTTGCACTATTGGGCATACTTTAAGATGCTTTAGGGTTTGTACATTAAGATAAGATTTGGGGTTTGTGTGTATTCTCTATATGTTTTTTGAAAGTGAATTCAGTGAAATAACCCTTTTGTGGCTATAAAGCTTGCAATAAAACCATGGAGTTGTTAAACTTGTCACAAATCTATGCCCATCAAATTGATTTGTGTTGTGTGCATGCTTGTCGTGTAAGCAATTATTAATATTAAAAAATAAGATGTATGTTGTGGGTTCTGAATATGTGAAACATTAATATATGAGGAGATGTTAAATGTATTTATGTTTGCTTGGCTTAGAATAGAGATTTCCCTTCTCGACTCCTTGTCCTCATTGTTTATGATATATTAAAATTTAAGTACTAGGTATAGTAATTGAATCTGATTACCATAAAGGTTTGTAATGAATCTTGTGGCTTTTTTCCTATTTCTTCTCTCTTTAGGGAAAATAAAGCTATATACATATGTGTATATTTAGCGACAACCGCATTTATCAGCGTGGGTATTTGAATGTCAATGTCTTTCATGCCATTATAAATGATTGAATGTTGTTTGCACCCAAAGATTTGCCTTACAATTGCATTGGTATCTCGTTGTTGCATTAACTTTGATTTATCAGTTACCTCCATTGAATTCCGCTCACCTCAGATGCTTTTCACCTCCAATTCACAAGGCGCATTAACTTTAATTTCTCGGATGCCAATCCCCTCAAAATTTGTAGCGAATTTGATCTCATTGTGGGGATTCTAATGTCCTTTATTTTGGTTTCTCTTAGTTTGTGGATAAAATAATGTTGGATGACGATGCATTAGATCTTGTCATCGCGTGATGGGTTCAAGGTTATACCGTATTATTCGTAGTTCAAATTGACATCTTTCATTGTTTTCTATGGCCCTAATTTAAATTTCTTTTGGTTATATTATGAGTTTGTTATTGTCCACTGACATTACATACTTAAAATTTGATGTTATGTGGGTAACCCATATTTATCTAATGTATAAGCAGGGAAAGCTAAATTGACTTGGGACTAAGGGTGACTTCCAGCCATAATAATGTTATATAGAACCACTCTAGTATCTTTTAAGGTGTGGGCCAATAACCCACAAAGCCAAATTTCAATCCTTGGACCTGTGGGTTATGGGCCCACAGGTTCATTAATTCGTGCAAGCTCCAAAGTTGAAGACTCATACACTCCAACAACAATGGATCCACAACATTAAGTCACTTGTAAGGAATTGAAC